>JARHVA010003392.1:47500-102500 GCA_037957365.1 Torreya grandis | reverse complement strand
TCCCAATTTAGGGAATCTGAGGGAACAAATTATGAATGAAGTGCATATTGCACCCCATTTTAATCATCCAGGTGTCATGAAAATTACACATGAACTAAAAAATATTTAATTTTGGTTTGGATTAAATAAGAACATAACTACCTTTGTAACAAAGTGTTTGGAATGTCAACATGTTACGGTTTAACATTTCCATCTAAGGGGATTGTTATACCCTCATGAAATTCTTTAAAGGAAGTGGGTTGTCATCTCAATGGATTTTATCTTGAGACTACCTAAATCTTAAGGTAGCATGATACATTTCTGCTTGTAATTGATAAATTAACAAAAGTTTCTCATTACATAGTGGAAAATGTGACACATAACATTGTCATCCTTGTAAAATCATTCATGAAGGAGGTTATTCACCTTCACGGTGTACCAAAACTAATTCTCTCTAAGAGAGATAAGTTATTAACTTCCAAATTTTGGTAGACCTTGATGGTTGAATTTGAAACTAAACTAAATTTCAATTCAACTTATCATCCTAAAGTTGATGTCCAAATTGAATGACTGAATCTTATTGTTGAAGATATATTGAGAATGTATTTGATGGATCAATAGTAAAATTATGAATATTATCTCTATTAAGTGGAATTTTCTTATAAAAATACTTATCATTATGTCATTAAGATTTCACCTTTTCAAACCTTGTATGGGAAAATTTTCAAAACCCCATTGGGTTTATAAAGTTTAGAAAACTAGGTGTTTTTAGGATCCAAAACTTTTAATATTTTTATGAACAAATGGATGTTATTCATCAAAGATTAAAAGTTACCTCTAATGGGTATAAATTTTATTATGATTTAAAAATTTTACCTAAATAATTTGAAGTGTTAGATAAAGTTTTATTAAGATTCATACCTCACAAAATCTTCATCTAGTTTGGAAAAGCATCAAAACTAACTCCATACTTTTTTGCTCCTTTTGACATAGTGGAAAAGATTGCCTCAATGGCTTATAATCTAGATCTTCCTCCTTTATCAAGGATACATAATGGTTTTCATGTGACATTGTTAATAAAATATGTTGCTAACCCATCTAAACTTATATATTGGAATAATATCTATTTGGTTAGCAAGGAAATGATTCATCTATAGCCCATCAAAATCTTAGCCCATTATAACATTAGCCTATGAAACATAAATATGTTGTAAGTATTAATCTAATGGGATTATATGGGTGAGGAATGAAGGAAGTGCCACCTAGGAAGATGTAAATATTTTAAAATAATGTTATCCTCACTTATTTTAATAGGCCCCATGATAGTGCCTCCTTTTAGAGGGGTTGGATGTCATATATCACCTAGACATGCTATTATTTTTTAGTAATTTTTTGATCTACTACTAGACTATGAGACATTTGTATTTATTTCATGATTTAATTATGATGTTATATACATATTATTTCAATTATATTTTAGATATATATTTAAGTTATATTGGAATCTTCTATATTGGTACTATTGATGTCATTTGATAATTATAGGTGTAGCCAATGGATTGAACTAGGTTCGTAAGTAGAACATCTCATCTACCATTATTGCTTGGCACATATAGGTAGATGACTAAAATAGATTTTATGAGTGAGATATCATGTCACTATTCCATCTTGTATTATGGACTTATTTATACTATGTAGTAATCACTTGATGATTGATTGTATGTGTAGTTAATTGTGTTTAGGTCTAAAATTTTATCTTTTGATTAAGTTTATTATTGAAGAAATAGGTATATTGTCTATGTTAATAATGGATTTTATGTTTTAACATGAGAAATATAAATTGATCCATGATTTCATGATCATTTTGTAATAAAATAATAATAGAGGAACCTTGTTCCAAGATAACATGAGTTTTTTATAAAGCTTTTTGAAGGTCAACTTAAACTTGGATATCATTATTTTGGTTACCATGATTAAAGGGTTGATTTTTACAAGTCATGAAGAATTGGAACATAAAAAATAATTTTATAAGTCCTTAGTACTTTAGCCATGGTATAATTTTTAAAAATTCATTTGGAATTTATCCTGGTAATTATTATCATTTTTGAAGACATGCTTGGAAGCTCTTTTGTTTATCTTTGAAGTAAAATATTAATCATTATGAATTGTAGTTCTAGATTGAAGTAAAATATTAGTGCACATTGTAAACATTAAAAACCCTTCACAAACTATAATTATATTTCAAATACCTATCTAGTTATTCATCATTAGGTCTCCTTGATGAGATCAAACTCATAAAATCTTCATAAATAAAACTTGCATTTTACCAATAGAGACTCAGAGTAACTAAAACTATCTATTGAACAAATTTGAATTTTAGCCAAATTAGGTCAACCCTTACATTTTAAAAATTTTATAAGGTTTCCATATGTCTTAAGGGGTCTCATGTTGTTTTATATATCTCACCTATCCTTTCTCTAGCATTGGTGTAAGCCTATCTTCCTTCTACTTGCCTAATAAACCAAAGTCAACTCTATTAAAACATATTAAAAAGATTAAAAATGTTATAGTGGTCCTAATGTGGTCAATTAAATGTTTTAAGGTGTTCTTGAGTCATAAATTTGTACTTTACCATGTTTCATATGCAAAAAATGCCTTTTAGTCATATTTTTGGCTCATTAAATGACTTGTATAGATGAGTTAAGGAAGAAAAGTGTCACCAAGGAATATTTAAATTTGAATCTTGTTAGAAAATTTTAGGAATTAGTCAGAGGTATTCAAGACATAGTTTCATGTATGAAAATAGGGAGATCTTGAAAATAGGCCATTAATGGCACTTATATGGACTTGGTGAGCTCACCTTTAGCTAAAAACATGGGAAAAGTGTCTCTTAAACTCCATAAGATATTTAACATGCATAGTGTATAGATAAAAGGTCAGATAAATCAAATTATTCTTTTGCTCCTTTCTTATTACCTTCACAAGCCAAGAAGAGTCAACTTTGGATGCTTGGTATAGTCTATATAGTTGGAGTTAGAGGGAATTATCTTGGGATCTAAGAGGGGTATTATTATGATTAAAATCCATGTTAAGAATATTGAGTTTCATGGCTTCTCATTTATGAACCATTATAAAGAATCTAGGTATCTTTTTATGCTCTTACATCTATGAGGGGTCCCTATTTGAGCTTGTTTATGAATCTTATACTTTAGTTTGATAGATTTTATTATTTAATGTGTTTATAAGTGAATTTTCATATATTTTCCCATGGCAATTTGTATTTTGGATATCTAAAAATCTCAAGAAGCCTCTTCTAGGCTTGTTAGTACTTGTAGATTGGTTACTTCTTCATGGTGAATCTCATTGTTGAAAGGAGGTTATTGAAGATTGTATCAAGGTGATTATGGTGTTTTCCATGAATTTAGAAGGTTCATAAAGTTTTTAAATTTATTTCAAGCCTTTTGTCAACACAAATATTGCTTTAACTCTTCCTTATTGCCTACAACATTTCAAGTGCACATATATGTGCCATTTATGAGTAAGCACATGGGAACAAGTCTAGAACTAGTTGGAGGTCCTTGAAGTTGAGAATAATTAATTAGATAACTTGATGAATATATTACAAGTACCCAGGTTGATAACACTGTCCAAGGTTCATGTTCACTACCTATATGTGCAAATAATCACCTACAAGTGATCCAAACAGGGGATAGAGGTATATAATGAGGTTTTAGATCATGAAATGAAATGCTTTTTAGAGTCCTAAGGTATCAATAAGACCATATCATACATGATTGAAATGATAAGTAGAAGACAAGAAGGAATGGTTAGCCCCAAACATGAAATGATAGTATTTAAGCCCCTTGTCCCTAAATTGAGCAAACAAAGATCCTTAGGTGTTTTGAGAATAGCCTTTGCCATGACTACATGAACTTTTGATACCTAAAAATGTGTATATCATGGAGTCTCTACTTTGGAGAATAAATATGCCAATTTTGGAGGAATAAATGGTGGAATATGGTGTTTAAGGGCCTCAAATATGCCCATAAACAAATTAAATTATTTCAATGATGTCTATAGGTCTGAGCCAAATAGTGACCTTTTCTTCCATTCAAATAACAACCTGAATTTATCTCCATGGTTAGTGGTTTCAATGTTTTAAATATTTCTTGTTAATCTAAATATCATCAAAGGAAGTGATACACTATTGTTTAATCTCCTTTTACATACACTATCTATAAACATGCCTACAAAAGTTGTACCTATAACAAGATATAGGAAATAGTGACATAAGCATTATGGCGATGTTGTTTTAGTTTTTTAAGAATTGATATAAGTTCACATATGATTTACATGATCAATATGGATATAATGAGGATTTATAAATACCTTTTTCAAGGTATCTTGATGCATATACACCTATAGGAAGTTTTGTCTCAATCAATAGGGGTCACTAAGAAAGTGTCTCAGTCAAGGAAAGGCATGGTTGGGTTTCAAATAGAGAATATACATGATTTTAAAATTATATATGCATTTTTTAACCTTAGGTATGTTTCAAATAAATTTTTGACATCATGACCAAGTAGATAATGTTAATGACCACCTAAAATTAGCTAAGAAGGACTGAGACAATAATGAGTAGAAAGAACTTAGTTGGTGAGTCCCAAGTGCATATGAAGGTGAGAAATGAGTCTAAAAAATGGATACATGATCATAAGAGATAAAAAATTTATCCTATGTACTATATCTAATGATAAGTCATAGTTAAACCTACAGGCATCACCCCAAAACATGAAACATAGTTTACTTGCAAAATACCATGCATAGATTGTCTTGAAAAGGTCTTCCTTGAAAATTGGGGAAGTTTAAAGATCTAAAATCATAGATATAGGTTTAAAATTTATAAAAATAATCCTTGTGAGTTTTATAATCCCCTCTAATGGTTTTTTGTGTGAGACAAACATGAGAAGTTCTCCCTATTTTATCTCAGACAGGGGGCACTTCCTTAGGTACACAAACCTTGCATTTTTGACAAATGAGGATAAAACATGAACTAAAAGCCAAGATAACACTTTAGGAGGATTTATATAGTTGTAAAATACATATTAAAACATTTAAAACTAATCATTAGTGGGTGGAACTAGACAAGATGATCTGGACATCTAAAGTTACAGTTAGTAACATGAAGGAAGGTAAAGCCTGTTGCTAGGTAGGGAGGTCATTTTCATCTAAAACATTGGTGAGGCACTCTAAAATATTTTATCGTTATTTTGGGATGTAATAAGAGGATTTTGAGCCTTTATTTTATATTATTTCATCAAGGAGCCATTTTTTGGCCTGAAGGCTTTCAAACCCTACAGAATGCTTAGAAAGGACATGAGTGGCCATCCTAGAATGATTAGAAATCCCATGATACTTTTCATGGATATTAAAGGTGTTTAGGAATGTTATATAGGGTCCATAATATTCCCCTAGTGGTATTATTTTATAACTTCAATGTGTATTCTCTATAAAAAAAATGTTAAGACCTAAAACTTCTCTAAAACCCTCATAAATCCTCTCCAAGGACCCGATGGAAAAGATACTACAAATAGAGTATATACATGGGGAGTAAAGGATATGGAGATTATTTAGAGTTATATAGGACTCTCTAAGGACTTGTTAAATGTGATCGAAGTGTACCCTACCTATATAGATAGTGTACAATAGGGTTTGTATTGATATATTTATGTGGTTTGTTGGTATGGAGAAGCTTTAAAGGATGAAACCACTTTTAAGAGAGATATTGGTAATTTTTATAAGTCCTCATGTCCATATAATGATCTATATAATCTCTTAAATTTTCCTATCCCCTCCATCTCAACCAGTCATAGTGAAAAGTAATGAACACTTAGTGAAAAAGATGAAACTCTAATTGTGAGCCTTTTAAGACTTGATTGATGAACTTGATGACATGGAACATTTTGACAAGTTTCATTACTCCTTGTTCATATATTTTATTGAATAATTGGTATAATTTTGAGTGCCAAGTGTGGGAGGTGCATGAAAATTAGTTATTTATAACTTCTAAGAATGATTGCTTATGGATAGAAGAATATGGATGATTAGGGACCATTAAAATGCATGTAGAGGATTTTTAATAAATCATCCTCTTTAGATAAATCACCAACCATAACCCTACTCATTGATGAGGTAGTCCAATGAGGGAAAATCATGAACACTATTCCTTATGCAAACAAAAGAGCATCCACACCCTATATGGAGGAGTTAGATAAATTTGAGAGATAGTTTCCCTTTTTTTATTGTAAGACCTATCTCATTATTGATTCCATGCTATTATAACTCACCCTCCTTGATTTAAAAGTGTCTTAGTTACTCTTGAGCTTCACTTTCCCCCTCCTCTCTCATAATTGTTATATATACTAGCCTTTTTGGCTATTGTACAGATCTCTCCACCTGAGTATGGAAAATCCCTACTTAATTTTTGCCTTGAACTAATAAAGAATGTTTTTTTTACCTCATTCATTACTTCAACAAGTGAATATATGGTTATTGGTCTTGTGTAAGTGTATTTTTCTTACCTTGACTTGTAGCCTTCTTAGTACCTTGTGTAGTTTGAAATCTCCCTATTGTCTAAGTCCTCCTCACCTAGACTATCCTCAAGACCCCATGCTTGAAACATTGATGTTGAAGAAGAGATTTTAGTTTTAGGGATGAAGTGTACATGCAATTTTCATTTTGGTTCCAAGTGAATTACAAATGGTGTGAGTAGACCATATAATTGGTATATCACCTCCTTAGCTATGTTTAGTTTAGGATTATTAACCCTTTTCCACATAAATTAAAGTGTAGTTGTGGTGTGTAGAAGTGGTACATTAAGGGAACTATCCCTAATCTAGAGACTCACCTCAAATTTGGGTTAGCCATAGCCCTAATATGTTTCCATTATGATAATTGAATGAGGAGAGACTTTTCATTTCCTCAAGGGGTAAAAGTTTAAGTGACATTTTTGGAATGCTTGGTGAGACTAAATAGTCCATTATTTGAGGAGTTTTGGTGTTCTCCTTAAGATATCATCCTTTGGAGGTAATTCCACTAAGCACCAATGGTGATTCCAAGCATAAATCTACTAGTTACGTAGTCTACGTACTCTAATTGAATATTTTTTCTTGTTCTATACACTTCTAATGAATTATTCATGGATAGTTTTGATGTTGACTTTGTCTTAACATAAGTTGGTGAGACATATCCATCTTTGCCTATCCCCTATCAATATGAACAAGTCATTGGTTAGTCTTATCTATCTCAATATAACCATATTCAGCCCTACTATGATTTGCATCAATCTTGTAATCAACCTTCCCAAGATTGTGATTCACCTAGTCCACCTAGTTCTTCTCCATGTCAGTCCATTGCAAGTTTTAAGAAGACTCTAATTGGCTACAAAGACTATATGTTAGACCTTGATACTAAAAATGGTTATGGTCAAGTCATCCCTAGTGATTGTATCAAAAGTGTGAGGGATAATTTAGATATAGTCAAGAAAGAATTGATGCCCATAGAGAGAGATAATTGGTAAGGTATTACTAATGAAATGCTTGATGTTTTTGGTCTAATTTTCCATATAGAGGAGAGGTTGAAAGATCATGAACCAAATCAGTATTGGAATCTCCAATAAACCCCACATTAGCCTTAAAGTGTGTCAACTATACCTATTTAAAATACTAATATAATCATTTTTTAAAATGGCCCAAGTCTTTCATGTATTCTCCAAATTTTCCCTTATTGGAAGTCCATCCAAGAGAGCAACCAAAGGAAGAGGGACACTACTATTGGAGAAGATTTGGAGAGAAGAAGGTTGATATTGGAGACTCATCTTGAAAAGGAGATTGAGTTAGAAGACCAACATTTGACACAATCCATTATGGTAGTAGAAAATGAAGTTTCTAAGTGTGGCATTCCTCCATTTACATCTAAACCTCATGAAAAACTCTCTAAGCCTAGTTTCTTGAGATGGAAAGAAGTAGTAGCAGCTTGTGGAAAGAAGAACAAACGATGTCTAAGTGGAGAAGTTAGAAGTGAAAATAAAAGAGAACCTACTCAACTCCCTCCCACCCTTCATTAATAATCCTTTTGCCCTTCATCTCAAATTCCTCCTACTTCCTTTCCTAATGAAGATCTTATTTTCCCCCAAGAAAGGCTATTCCAAGAAAAACTTGCCAAAATAATTCAGGAGTTGGAACTGAAAATTCAAAATCTCTCATCTATGCAAGGAAATATTGAAGAAATTGAAGTCATTAAACCTAATGTAGATCATTTTATTGAGGATAAATCAGATTCTAATGGTGAGTAATGCATTGCTCCTTGGAAGCCTTCTTGGGCTAAAATTCCTAGTTTTGAGATGCCTAGTATTGGCATCACTAAGAGAAAGAAGGAGATGGAAGTTTTAGATTGGGATAAGAATGAGGAAGAGCTGATTTTTTTATAAAGAAACATTAGACTATGATGATATTGAAGGTGGCATTCCTTGTATTAAAGAATAGGCCTTAGAAGAGGTCCTCTTGGATTCCAAAGAAGAAGAGGAAGAATTTTCTCTTTTTTTTACCCTTTATAGTGTTGATAAAAAAGAGAATTATGACTTGTGATAGAGATTTGAAGACATTTTTAATGAATTGGAAAGCCTCAAGGGGCCTAAAATTCCTTTGGAGCTGACTACATTAAATGGTAATCAAGATGGCATGTTTAGAGAAGAAGACATGTGGCATACTTATATGCAAATTTTTAAAGAATATGAAGATAGTGAGAAGGCAAGACTCCTAAGAAAACAAGCCCCAGATGTGGAGGAGTAGGTAGGTGTTGAGAGGTATCACCATCAAGAGACTCTAAATCATGATGGCATAATCCATGATGACTATGAATCTTTGAAATTTGTTTGAAGATTGAATCTAGAACCACATGTGAAGCTACTCCTAATAAAATCAATAAGGAGTTTGAACAAGAAACACTCATAGAATGCCATGATACAAGACTTCTTGAAGGGTTTGAAGAGGTTGTAACAAAATAAAATGACAATGAAACCTTTCAAGAAGACATAGACTTGCAAGAGGTTGTCCCATTCATGGAAATGCAAGTCTACCATAATGAGACAAAGGGACAATAGTATGAGGCATGTTTCTAAGGTCAAGAAGAGTTCATCTGCCTTGGAGACTTGTTTGATATGACTCCATCAAAGGGTATTCCAAGTTAAAGAATAAGAGATAAGCATATGTCATCTAGTACTACATTAAAAAAGAAGCATTCTTGTCATCCTAATTCATCTCATGAGGAAGGAGATTCAAGACACTTTCCTTTTGATCTAATAAGGAAGGTATGTCTAGTTAGATGTACATAATTAGTTTATTTTCTATTGTGCCTTGTGTTCCCTAAGTGATTATTAGCATAGGTGTGTTGTCTTTCCTTTATATTTTTTGAGGTAAATCATCTATATTGTTAGTCAAGGTATGATCCTACTATTTTTAGAGTGCATTTGATTCCCTTTGCCTAATGGATGGGATAAGGCTGCTGATCCTTAACATAGGCAAGCATGTTACCCCTAGGAATTACCAAAAGTGTTGACAAAATTTGAATTTTAGTCAAATTAGGTCAACCCCTACATTTTAAAACTTTTTATAAGGTTTCCATATGTATTATGGGGTCTCATGTTGTTCTATATATCTCACCTATCCTTATTCTAGCCTTAGTGTAAGCCTATCTTCCTTGTACGTGCCTAATCAACCAAAGTCAACTCTGGTCAAATTATCAAACATGGTAAAAGGATAAAATTATGTTAGAGTGGTCCTAATATGGTCATTTAAATGTTTTAAGGTGTTCCTAAGTGATAAATTTGTCCTTTACCATGTTTCATATGTAAAAAATGCCTTTTAGTCATATTTTTGGCTCATTAAATGACTTGTATAAATGAGTTAAGGAGGAAAAGTGTCACAAATAAAAATTTCAATGTGAATGGGGTCAGAACATTTTATGAATTAATCAAATGTGGTCAAAAGGTAGTTTTATGCATGAAAATAGGGAGATCTCCTTGAAAATAGGTCATTAATGTCACTTGTATAGACTTGGTGGGCTCAGCTTCTGCTAAAAACATGGGAAAAGTGTATTTTCAATTCCTTAAGATCTTTACCACACCTAGTGTGTAGATAAAAGGTTAGATAAATCAAAATTTGCTTCTGTTCCTTTCTTCTTTCCTTTACAAGCTAAGAAGAGTTAACTTTGGATGCTTGGTGTAGTCTATATAGTTAGAGTTAGAGGGAATGCTCTTGGGATCCAAGAGGGGAACTATTTTGATTCAAATACATGTCAAGAAGTTTGAGTTTCATATATCCTCCTTTATGAACCATTTTTAAGAAGCCAAGTAGTTTTGTATGCTCTTACATCCATGAGGGGTCCTTATATGAGCTTGTTTCTAGATCTTCTACTTTGGTTTGATAGATTTTATTGTTTAATGTGTTTATTAATGAATTTACATAGGTTTTACCATGTTATTTTGTCTTTTGGATATCTAAAGATCTTAATAAGCCTCTTATAGGCTTGTTAGTACTTGTAGATTGGTTCCTTCATCATGGCAAATCTCATTATTGAAAGGAGGTTATTAAAGATTATCCCAGGGTAATTTTGGTGTTTAACATGAATTTAGAAGGTTCATAACAAATTTTAATTCCTTTTAATCCTTTTATCAACACATATATTGCTTTAAATCATCCCTACTACCTATAACATTTGAAGTGCACCTACAAGAGCCATTTATGAGTAAGCATGTTGGAACAAGTCTATAATGAGTTAGAGGTCCTTGAATTTGAGAATCCTTCATTAGATAACTTTATGAATAACTAGAAGAGATTACAAGTACCCAAGTTGATAACACTATCAAAGGTTTAGGTTCACTGTTTATATGTGCAAACGATCACCTACAAGTGTTCCAAATAAGGGACTAAAGTATAGAATGAGGTTTTAAAGCATGAAATGAAACTCTTTTTAGAGTCCTAAGGTATCAAGAAGACCATGGAATACATTATTGAAATGATAAGTATAATATAAGAAGAAATGGTCAGCCCCAAACATGAAATAATAGTATTCAGCCCCCTATCCCTGAATTGAGTAAACAAAGATCCTTAGGTGTTTTAAGAATATCTGTTGGCATGATTGCATAAACTCTTGATACCTAAAAATGTGTCTAACCTATAGTATCTACTTTGGAGAAGCACTATTCCAAGTTTTAAATAGGAATAAAGGATGGAAGATGGTGTTTGAGGGCCTCAAATAGGCCCATAAACACACTAAATTATTTCAATAATGTCTACAAGCCTGAGTCAAATAGTGACCTTTTCTTCCATTCAAATAAAAACCTAAATTTATCTCCACAGTTAGTGGATTAAATTTTTGAAAGGTTTTATATGAGTCTAAATATCATCAGATGAAGTGATACACTATTTTTTAACCTCCTCTTGCATACACTGTCTATACACAAGCCTGGAAAAGTTGCACCTATAGCAATATATAGAAAATAGTGATCTGAGCATTAGGGTGATGTTATTTTAGTTTTCCAAGGGTGAATATAAGTTAAAATATTATTTCCATGATCAATATGGCTATAATGAGGATTTAAAAATACCCTTTTCAAGGTTTCCTGATGCAAATACACCTATAAGAAGTATTGTCTCAATCAGGAGGGGTCACTAGGAAAGTGTCTCAATCAAGGGAAGGCATGATTGGGTTTCAAATAGAGAAAATAGGTGATTTAAAAATGATATACATATTTTTTAACCTTAGGGAGGTTTAAAATAGGTTTTTGAAGTCATGACCAAGTAGATAAGGTCAATGAGCACCTACAGTTAGCTAAGAAGGACTGAGACAATAATGAGCAAAAAGAACTTAGTTGGTGAGTCCCAAGTGCATATGAAGGTGATAAATGAGTCTAAAACATGGATAAATGATCCTAATAGATATAAAAGTGATCCTATGCACTTTATTAAAGGATAAGTCATAGTTACACCTTAAAGCATCACCTTAAAACATGAAACAAAATTTACTTGCATAATTCCCTACATAGATTGTCTTAAAAAGGTCTGCCTTGGAAATTGGGGAAGTTTAAAGGTCTAAAATCATCACCAAAGGTTGAAAATTTATACAAAGCATAATTGAAATATTTATAAGACCCTCTAATTGTTTTTTTTTGAGACAAAAGATGGGAATTTCCTCCTTATTTTGTCTCAGATAGGGGGCACTTCCTTAGGTACACAGACCCCGCATTCTTGACAAATGAGGATGAAACATGAACCAAAATCCAAGAGAAAAATTCAAGATGATAAGTAAATTTTTAACACAAATAATACAACATGGAAAATCAAGCATCATGAGGTGGAACTAGATAGGATCATCTAGACATATAAAGTTACAATCAACAACATGAAGGAAGGTAAAGCCTATTGCTAGGTAGGGAGGCCATTTTCATCTAAAGCCTTAGTGAGGAATGATAAATTATTTGATCATTATTTAGGGATGTCATAATATGTGTTTGATCCTTTTTTTGTAGAATATTTCATCAAGGAGCCATTTCTTAGCTTAAAGGCTTTTAAACCCTGTATAATGATTAGAAAATACGTGAGTGGCCATCCTAGAATGCTTAGAACTCCTATGATACTTTGCATGGAGATTAAAGGTGTTTAGGAATCTTATAGAGGGTCCCTAAGGTTCCATAAATTTCATTATTTTATGACTTTAATGTGTATTCTCTATGAATAAATGCTAAGACATAAAACTTCTCTAAAACCCTTTCAAACCCTTTCTAAGGACCCAATGGAAAAGACACTACAAATGGAGTATCTAGATGGGGAGTAATGGTGAGGGAGATGATTTTGAGTTGTAGAGTACTCTCCAAGTCCTTTTTACATGTGACTAAAGTGTACCCTACCTATATGAATGGTGTTTATTAGGGTTTTTCTTGATATATTTATGTGTTTTCAAGTATGGAGAAGCTTCAAAGGATGCAACCCATTTTAGGAGAGATATTGGTAATTTTTATAAGTCATAATGTCTATTTATTGATATATATAATATCCTAAGTGTGCTTATCATCTCCTTTATCTCAGCTAGTCACAGTGAACAAGTAGTGAACAGTTAGTAAAAAAGATGAAAATCCAATTGAGAAGCCTTTTAAGACTTGATTCATGAACTCAATGACATGGAAACTCTTGAAAAGTGACATTCGTCCTTATGCATCAATTTTATTGAATAATTGGTATCATTTTGAGTGTTAAGTGTGGGAGGTGCATGAAAAGGAGTTATTTATAACTACTATGAATGATTTCTCATGGCCAAAAGAATATAGATGATTAGGGACCATTAAAATGTATGTAAAGGCTTTCCAGTAACTCCTCATCCTCATATAAATCACTACACCTAACCCTATTTAGTAATGATGTATTCTAATGAGGGAAAATCATGAAGATAGGTCCTTATGAAAGCAAAAGAGCATCTACATCACATATGGAGGAGTTAGATAATATTGAGAGACATTTTACCTTATATTCCTTACAATACCTATCTCATTATTGATTTCATGCTATTATAACTCATCCTCCTTGATTAAAAAGTGTCTTAGTGACTCTTGAGCATCACTTTCTCCCTCTTCTCTCATAATTGCTATATATAGTAGCCTTTTTGGCTGTTATATAGATCTTTCCACCTGAGCATGGAAAATATCTACTCATTTTTTTCTTGAACTAATAAATATTGTTATTTTTACCTCATTCATGACTTCATCAAGTGTATAAATGGTTTTTGGTCTTGTGTAAGTGTATTTTTCTTACCTTGACATGTTATCCTTCCTAGTGCCTTGTGTAGTTTGAAAGGTCTCTTTTGTAGGTCAAAAAGAATTGTCTAATGTGGATTGAAGGTAAAGTGAGTAGTTCATTAATTATTATTTCTATAAGACCTATTATCTAATTCCTCCTAACCTAGACTCTCCTCAAGATGCCATGCTTGAAACATTGATGTGGAAGAAGATATTTTAGTTTGATGGATGAAGTTTATGTGTAGTTTTCCTTTTGGTTCCAAGTGCATTGAAATGGTGTAAACAAACTATCTATTTGGTGTATCACCTCCTTATATAGGTTTAGTTTAGGATTCTTAACCCTTTTCCTCATAAATTAAAGTGTGGTCATAGTGTGTGGAAGTGGTACATCAAGGGAACTAGCCCTAATCTAGAGATTCACCTCAAATTTGGGTCACCCATAGCCCTAAGGTGTTTCCATTGTGCCACTTGAATGAGGAGAGACTTTTCATCTCCTCAAGGGGTGTAAGTTAAAGTGACAACACTACCATTAAATTACCAAGGTAATCCCTAATATTTTGAATACTTGCATTATAAGCACTTTTATTTGACTTGAAATTAAAAATTAATCATGATGATTAGGTTTTTACTTTGAAGTAAAAAAAAAAGTGATTCCAATGCATGTCTTCAAAATATTAGGGGTTCCCTGGGTTATTTGATGGCATTTTTGGTTACTCTAAGTAGACTATGAGTCTCTTTTAGTATACTATGAGTCTTATTTTTGAAATATTAATGTGTTTTAGCTCAAGATAGGGAGACTAAATAATGCATTCAATGTAGAACTAGAACCATTAGTTTTAGTTATGAAGATTAAGGTAGTTATTTGAGTTTGAGCTAAAGTTATTGAAGGGGTTTTGAATGTTTAAAATTTACACAAAATTATTTATGAGGGTTGTTGGAAAGTGTGGAGAAAAAGGTTGAGGAGACATAAGAGAAGTTTCCTACTAAAACAATTAAATTTATGGGTTTTCATAGAAATCATGATTTACACAATGTAATTTTAAAATAAACCTTGTAAAGTGAATGTTTACACAAATTACATTTTTTTACTTGGATTCTTGTTTTTACTCTTGGATTTATTACTTGTTTTATCTATAAAATCATAGATAAGGAAAACCCACTAATGGGTGAGGATTTTATAAATATATCTCACCCTTGGATGGAATATAAATAATCTTTGAGTAATTATTTAGTTGTTTATTTATAACAATGGTTATGTTTTGTGTATTTGGATTAATAGTTTGTTGGATTGTATATGTTCAATTTCGTGTATGCTTTTACACTATTAATTGTGATAATCTCTTGATGAACATATTATGTGGATATTGTTTAGTATTTATCATTATTGAGATATGAGTGTTGGTTTACTACATGTTGTAGAAACCCTAATCAATATTGTCAGATCTTGTTCATGAATGTCATTATTGTCATTGATTTTTATGTATTCGATACACTATCAATTGACTTATTCCACTCCCTAATTTATGGATGGGGTGGGTAGGAAACAACCAATGGATGGGATTACTTTATCCCCTAAAAGGTATTCTATTCTTCGTATGCTATGTGTGCTACTAGTTTTAGTCTCAAATGGACTACTGCATTTTGGTGGTTGTTTCTTGGTGTAAATTGAAATGTATTTTAATGCCTTGATAAGGATGTATAAATATATTTTCATAAATTATTGAATGTTATAAAAAACATATATTTTTACTTTTAGTAATTATTTATATTATATTTATCGATTGAGTTATGTAACTTGAACCTTTCATAGTTCTCCTCAGTTTGTGTTTGATCCTAGTTTCTTAAAGAACTCATATAGTCATGAAAAGTGAATGGTAATTTTGTTGTTTTTATTTAGTAAAATTATATCATTATTTTGGTGTATGATTTTAGTTTAGTGGAAGAACTAGATACTCTTTTATAAAGACTCATTTGTTTATAAATATTATGAACATGCAATTATATCTCTATTTTCAATAATTGTATAAAGTTGAATTGAAAGTGTTATTATGTGTTATGTAAGTCATAGATAGCTATTTGAATAAATGAGTTTGTTAATGACCTTGTTTTATTATTTTTATTATAGTATTTTAATGTAATAAGGTTGTTCATTTAGTTATTGGTGTATAGACAAAATGATATTATTTTAAGCTTGTTAAATCTTGTGTTCTTACAAAGACTATGACTTGTTAATTGACTGAGTATGAAACACTGTTATAGTTGTATCTGATTAAAAGTTGTATCAAATTATTTTACTATTTTAAAGATAAAATATTAAAACCTAAATACATTTAAATGATTAGAATGGTTCTTAGTCTTTTAAAATGGTTAACGTACCTCTAAATGGGGGCCAAAAAGTAATAAGATTTTTATGCAATTTGTGATAAGGTAATTTGGTGATTTTTTATCTTTGTTCATTTGAAATTTTGTTTCAAAAATACAATAATGTTTTTTTATTGTTTCATTGTTGAAACATCTTAAATATTCCTAATTCATAACTGACATGATGATTGAAGGAGAGTAATAACATGAGTTCTACCTTCAAGCATTAATTAATAGTAATACATGGGTCAAAAGAACTTCATTTATTATTATCTATCAATTATAATATATTTTTTTATAGTTTCAACAACTACAACATTATACCTCCTTGTCAATATACTTGCATTATTGTTTTAAGGATTTAATATTCAATGTGTATTCATGCAATTTTATAAGGCATTAAATATTATTGCTTATGATTATAATTTTATTCATTATTAAATAGAATGTTAATTATTTCTATTAAAATTTTCCTACAAGGGAAACTTGTAAAAAGGGATAGATGGTAATAAATATGATTTCAAACTAATCATAGCATGCATGTAATGATGCAATAGAAATCAATATGATATTAGTATTTATCAACTATTGCATTCATTAATTTATGAGTTTTTTAAACCTATTAAATTACACATAGGACTATCATAGCTATCCTTTTTATTAATTTATGAACATGTGTGGTCACATTAAATCAATGTTAAATGTTCATATAAATGTTAAGGATTATATGTGTGATAAAACAATGGCATGCCATCTGGCAGTACAACCCTATTTTAAGTGGAATGGTATAAATATTCAAATAGATTGATTTCTTGCATATTATAAATAACAACTATGTGATGAGTTGTAAATAATGTATTATCTTATGAACATATCTTGTTGTGAATGGCATAATTAATGACCATTGCCTCATAAAATTAAATGTAGTTAATTGATTAAGTTTAATTGAGAAATAATGCTTGGTATCTTTTGAAAATAACTTAAGGAGGGAAATAAGTTAATCAGAGATATGGTAACTAGGATTAACTAGTTACTTGTTTAAACCCCGGTCATTGAAATCAATCTAGGGAAATTTTTTGCAAAGGCTTCCAATAATAAATAGGTGTATTATTTTGGAATAACACTAACATGGAGTTTAAATTGCTCATTTATATGGTTGATTAATGATTAAGCACTTTAGAATGATATTTTTATTTACCCTTAATCATGAGATATTTCCTCAAATTTTATTAAGGTAATTACATACTTGCACATGTTTTTAAGTTTATGCTTGTAAGAATGTAATACTAATTGGTAGGTTCATGAATTACTAATAAGTCCTACCTCATTATGTTTATGGAACACATCTATATGTTATACTTATTACCCTTTAACAATATTTTTAGAATATTTTTTAATATGTATATTCATGGGTTTCAAGATTTACATACAATCAAGGACAATACTCTTCAAACACCAAATCCTCAGAAAGCTTATCTTAACTAATGTAATATTGGAAATTCATCCATAAGGGTTTATGAGCATTATTTATTATTTATGATCTTGTAAAATAAAGGATAGGATCTGAAACATAATGTCCATTCTGGTAATACCAATTGGAATGTGCATAAGACACTTATACTTGGTTAAACCTTTATTCTACTTACTTATACCTTGATAGATTACAATCAATATTACTCTTGTGTTGACAAGATTGTTGGAATCAGTTATCATAACCATGAAATTCAATTTTTTGTTGGTTTGAATTTTAGAGCTTATGACAATTTGGTTCTAGAAGTGATTCATTATTTGTATTGGGTGGATTCCATAGTTTCCAAGTCAATATCATCAGTCGATATTGACTTATTAGTTAGTGTTGACCTATGCATAAATAGGGAATAATGAATATATAGTCACCTATGATTTAATTTATTTGATTTGTGTTTTTAATCCCAAACCTTTATGATGAACATATATCTATAAGTCATCCTCCTTTACCTTAAAACCCTAAATGTGCTTGTGAGGGCTAAAAACTACAAAATGGGGGAAATTGCAATGGTTTGAGTTCAAATCAATCAAAATAATTTGATGAACCTATAAAAATGAGAAAAATTACAATGGATTGAGCTGAAATCAATCAAACTCATTTTATGATTAACCACTGCTTTCATATCTAATACTCTATGGAGGGAAATCAAGTCACCCATAGTTTTCCCACCTAGTATGATTATGTAATTATGTTACTTTTGTATATGTATGTATTTAATGAATGGGTTTTTTTACTTGAATTTTTTTATTTGATTTGAATTTAGAGTGATTTATACTTGGCTTGTAACTATTTCTAGTGATAGGTATGTAATTTTTGAAGAATAAGGTAGATTTATTTAGTGTGCAATAGTGTATAGATGTATATCAAATAAGTTTCAAGTCCATTTTGAATGAGATTTGATATATTTATATATGGATTTATTTGAATAACATATCATGAAACCAACATGAATGGCTGATGTCTCAACACCAAGGATTGGTTTGATTTTATAAAATAATATTTACTATGAGTGGGTTAGTATTGACCAGATCAAGTCAGTATCAACTAGTGATACTAAAAAGATTTGGTGGAACCAACCTATGATAGGTAGAGGGAACTAACATTCTAGATATGTTTTTATATGATATTTAGTAATTTTGAAACAAACAATGAGGTTTTTTTAGGTGTATATCAATATAATAAAATAATTTACTCATAAGATAGCATACAAGTGTGATAAAAGGGAAATTTTGGACATTTTTTGAGTGATCACGCCATGCATGGTAAATGTGTTTTAATCATGTAATTATTAAGTACAAGAACTATATTTTAGTATCTATAAGTTCTCCCCTTTTGTTCTAGTAATGTAATTGCTAGAGTAAAAGTATAAAATGTGCCTAGTGTGTATAACATGCTTTGTCTTTGGTATGAAGCTTCAATTGTTTTGGTCACTTAATATTAAAAATTGTAATCATATGTCATCAATGTCCATAGATTGACTATTTTAAATTTGAAAATGTTATTTAGAAATTTTGAAATGAGTGTTAGATTACATATGTGAGTTGGTGAAAACCATGTTACCTTTGAAATTTGTTGGAAATTATGCTTCCTTTTAGAAGCATTGGATAAAGTTGTGATTTTTAAATGAAGTACATGGAGAGTTGGGGTAATTATTCCCCAAATATTTATAACTATGTATCATTTTAGTTTGAAGAGATGTGTTTCCCAACCCTCATGAATGTGAGGAAATGTACACAATGTATTAATGTAAATAACTACATAGGTAAAAGTGAAAACTATTAGGCCAAGTTCACTCAAATAAATAACTATGTGGGTAAATAAAAGAACCATCAGGCTAGGTTTACTCAAATAAAATGAATCAACCACTGCATATGGCTTATAGATTCAATTATAATATTTCATTGAAGTTCACTTAGGTTTGATCCATGTAAAAATAGAATGCATGATCGAAAGGGAATGAAATTTTTTCATTTTCCTATCATGATCACAAGTTTGATTATGTAGTTTATCTCAATGTAAAATACTATCCATGATCAAAACATAATGGACAATATCCATGCCCTCATTATGACCACAAATCTTTAAGTATGAATCAAAATGATAACCATTTTTCATTCTACTATAAATTATGTTGTTTAGTATGTTCATGAACTAGTATTATGCCCCATAAATGTTGAAATTGTAGATTTTTGTATGAATAAATTTCAAAAAACTTGAATCAGTGTCAATTGATATAGAATAATATAAATCTATATGTTGAGTCCGAGAACCTATATATAAAATGTAGGTGTATATATAAACCTATAATTTTTGTTCTTTTAAATTGTGTGCATATGCACCCAAGAGTATATGAACATGTACTAAAATCTTTGTAAAGTGGGTGCATATGTATGGCATATACCCCCATAATCTATATCAATGTACCAATACTTTTCATTTAATTGAACCATTTGATATCTAAACCATTTTGAATCTCTACAATGTATAAAATATGTACTTTGGTCTAATTTTATACTCATAGATGTTTATGTCTCTTTGATAAACCCACTATAATGACCCCCTTTTGAGATGAGGGATTATCATGTAAATCACTCATTTTAAAATAATATTTAATTTTATCATGTCATTAAAATAGATAACATAATGTGAACATGTGAAGAATATGTCATCATAAGAATATATATATATCGATCAAGGTATGTATATGTAAAGTAAGGCATATAAGTGTCATGTCTAGATAAACGTATCAATGAAGCACATAGCCATAAGATTAGTAAATTATACTAAAAACTAAAAGTACATGAGATAATTCATGTCAACATGTAATATCAGAGGGCTCAAAAAGTGTAACAATCTCAAGTGTTAGTGATACACATAAGGGCAAGGGTCACATACAAGGGAAATAAAATTTCACAATAAATAAAGCCAAAGGTCACACATAATGAGACATGAAATTTTTTAAAAATAAGGGAAATAAAATATGTCACATCAAGGAAGGCCAAGGGACACACATAATAGTCAAGCACAAAGTGGCATGCCATATAAAAGAGTAACAACATCAATGGAGCAAAGAATAATTAAACTAGTCTACACTGTCCATATGTATTAATGTCACATTTAAATATAATGGATTATCATGTATCACGATGTAATATATGTATAACTAAAAAGACATGTGTAATCACAATAGGTAGCTCAACATGGTATAAAGTTCATATAAATATATAACTTTTAATAGTGATACCTATGGAAAAATATACCCCCAATATTGGCATGGTTATTGGGTGGAGGGAAGACCAACATATATATGTCCATGTGTAACTTGTGTATCCTACATATCATTCATATATCATGAAATACATGTGTGTATGAACATATGTCATCTATCAAACATGGGTTATATAAAATATATAAATAGCATAATCTAGCAATTAATGTCATGCTTGGGTCCTAATTTTGGATATTTTCAATGTTTTTTTGTATTTTTATTTTTGATATTTTTTTATTTTTGGAATATTCAAAATTTATAAGAGATAACAAATTATCCAATAAATGGGAGGATCATGAGGTGTCCATGTATATGATAGTGGAGGGATAACTTAAATAGATGGGAGGTAAAAATAATGGATATATCAAGATATAATAATGATTCATTAGTCTACCATTTCTATCATAATTAATGCTCATTGAAATTGATGTGGAATGGGTAACTCTAAATAACTGACTATGAGTGGTATGCTCTATAGTAGGAAGATTTTTTATACCTATGTTCATTGTGGAACATAATGAACTTTTTGTAATGTGAACTAAGTCTATACTATAGTATATGCTGACCTCTATGGGCATAAGTAGCTCTCTAATGTTATTGGTGTTGAATATGTGGCTAGTGAATAGACCTAATTATGTTCCTTTGAGGTAGTTATATAAATAGAACTTGTATATTTCTAAAAATTGACTCTATATAATGATCTTAAAAAGGGTGTATCAACTAAATTTGTAAAATGATATTGAATATGCGTATTGACCATCTTTATATAATAATAATGGATAGGTGTATAAGCCAAGTTTAGTGGTATTTGAGTTAGAGGAAGATATATCAATAGCTATAGAAGATACTTTTACTATACACCTATAAATGTGACTAATCTATTATAATTTATGTACTTTAGGCATCTATGCATTATGGATGGTATCATTCATAATCTCTTATTATAAGGGCATCCTAAAAACATGTCAAAAATCCCATTTATCTATATAGCTAAGAATAGTTTGGTTAATATGGGTGAGCCTACCTAAAGAGGTAATACTATGTTTCACAAGGTATTCTTTTTTTATCCATCGAATCCCTTATCTTCTTTTTATGTATTTTGTAAATCATGCTACATGTACCCAAGGTAGTAGACAAGTTTCATCATGAAAATGTACTCACTTGAATCATTGAAAATCATGACACTATGTATAGGTTGTTCATTGATATATGTTCATATAAAGGGTGCATGAAGATATGAATCATTATCAACTATCTTGTTTTCATTCAATATGATCCTAGGATGATATGGTGAGGTATCAATAAGTGTTAAGATAATATCATGGATTGGATAATCATAAATTTTAGGTGGGAGATACATGTGGTATGCATAATGTGCTTCAAAATTATCCTTAAGACATTGTGTGTCATGTTTAGGAAAAATATCACTGATGATATTCAACTTTTGATTTCCATTTTACTGTGATCTATCTTATTTTAAAGGATTGCCAAAATTGATAAGGTTTTCATCTGTAAGATCATTTATTTTATGTCTTAGCTTGAAACATTTTTTTACTGAGTATCCCAAAATATGATGGCAGTCATAAAATTCATTAGCATAAAATTTCATCATTGTAGGCTTAGTTGGATTGAGATCTTATGGAGGAAGGAGTGTGATAAGGTTACACTTGATTAACTTCTTTAGTATCACATTAGGATCTAATGGTAATCTTAAAAACTAATTTTTTGGTGGAGTTGTCAATTGTAACTAATTTTTAGGTTGTGAAACTACATTTATTATAACCTTGACCTCATTATTATTATCACTTGGTTTGATTTTATAAATTTATTTGCTTTGAAAATTCATTTTTAAGTAATCACATGATTTTATGTATACTTAATTCTCTTCAAAGTAACTAGCTTGACTTATTCATCTCTCACTATATGGCATAATTTATCAAATGATTTGAATCTCTTCAATATAATGGACTCATTTAGTGATACTAAAAAGTTTTTTTTTAATATATCATGTAATTAATTATTGGCCATACCATTTTCCATCTTGGATAGAATATTATTATACTGAAGAACATAATCACTTATTGGTTTAGTGGATCCTTCCTAAATTCTATCAATTTATGCATAGGATAATTCTCATTAATGTTGATGGAAAAATGTGATAATAATTGGTCAACCAAAGGGTTGAATTATTTAATTGATTGAAGAGGGAGATCATAGATCCAATGTAATGCATAAAATTTTAGGTTTCTTGGTAAGATCTTGGTCAATAGTTTGTTATTATATGAATAGTCCAAGCCTATTACATTGAATGATCTAAGGTGTTGCTCAAGATCACATTTAAATATGTACAATGGGAATTTGGTAGCTAAAAATTATGTTCTTAAAGGAAAATATACTATCTCAAGGGATAATGGATTATGAATCCAAGGCATGTGAATCCATGGAATGAATAACTCTTGAGACACCTTGCTCTAATTACAACACCATGATATGCAGAGGTATTATAAATTTATCATGGGAACATGCATTATGTGAGGTTGGTAATGGAATATGAATAACTATCATGGGAGGTGTGAAGGTTGCAGACATAGGAATAGGTATCAACATTTGATGAATCTCACATGTTCCCCCCAACTTTGGGTGGATATCAAATAAGTCACTAGAGATGTCGATGTAGGTATAGTAGTGGTTTGAATACTTGATGTGTAAACTTGGGATAATGTTCTATGTTTATCTCTTCTTGTATGTAAAATTTCATCAATTTGATGTGGATTCATGTTGAGATATTCATTGAAATTTTCATCCTCCATGGCACCTTGTTGATTTTTAGTAGTTTTATCACTAGTCTCAATATTCATGACAATTAAATAAATGAGGTGTATGGGAAATGATGTATAATCCATATTAGGAGAAACAAATGAGGTCATAAATACCATTTTTCATCTAAAGGTAACAATATTTGTCTTAGACTAGATTTTGAAAAAATAGGATTAAAGGAAGGATTGGATAGTTCATAGGTAAATTTATCCTTATTAAAGAGTTTATATTTGATCATTGTTACCCATTTAATAACATAAGTAATCTAAAAAATATACATTATACATGTATAAAAATATGAAAATATTAAATTCATCACTTGTGTTATCTAATAATGTTCATTCAACATGGTCATGATTAATGTGTATGATAAGAGACTTAATCTAAAATCATGTCTAAAAATAAAACCTTAAGGATTAAATTTGAAAACTTGAAAATATGAAACCCTAATGAATATATAGGCTAAAGGTGAAAAATATTTTTGTATAAAGATAAAAAATTATATCAATTAAACCATGGGAAAAAACCTAAAACATATTTTACGTGTAAAATGATCATAAATGAAATTTAAAACACTCAGAAAATATTGAGACCTTTAAAGGATGAAAACTTAAGGGAAAACTTAGGGCTTTATATTGTTAGATATGTGTATGGATTCAAAAATATTTATATCCTAATTTTGATTAATGGATAATATTAATCTAGTTAAGATAATTTTTTTAAATGTAATTAAAATATTAAGATATGGAATTCAAGCTAACATCTAAATGTAAAAGACTGAGATTGATTATTTTGATTAGATAATGTGGCATATGTTGAATATAGGAATTGCTAAAGAGATAAAGATACTTAAGTTATCTATTTTTTTGTCTAACTATGACTATATTTTTTAAGTGAAAATCATGATAAAATATGCATGTGGTTTATTCAGTTCTGAAGCTAATTCACTGTCTACGTTAGGTCAGATCCATAGGTATAGGTAAATATCATTAGTCTATACTGACCTAATGGTCATTACTGACCTACATATAATTAGGGAATATTGATTATAAAATAACCTACAACTATCTTTGTTTACTCTATGCTTTTGATCCTAAGCCATGATGACATACATAGATACAAAAATTAGCCTACTTTGCCTTAAAACTATATATGTGCTTGTAAGGGATAGAAACTTGTAAAAGTGGGGGGAAGTGTAATAGGTTAATCTAACCTAATCACCCCATTTTTATGACTAATTTATACCTACATAATTTGACACATAAATTTAATTATAGGTTCTTGATAATTTTTAAAATTGGCATCCTTACCCTACTTGGCCTATTTTTCATTTTGCTAACTTAATTATAGATGAGATCATTCACTATTCTAAAAAATATGTTACAACCAATCAAAACATCATTTAAACATTTTTATTTTACTTACAAACTCCTATAAAATTAGTTTCAATTATCTCTATCCTTATAGAACAAGACTACTCTAGGTCCACTAAGGTTGTAATATGGCCTTATCTACTAATTTGGCCTTATCTCCCATGCTCCAATGATAAATTTTTAAATTTGAGATGTTACATTTAACTCATAAAAAAAATTCATAAATGTTGATTATCATAAATATTTAATATATTCCCCTCTATAATCACATCAAGGCTTCTCCAAACACATCTACCAATTACTTGTCAATACTATTGTACATTAATCAAAAGATAAATATTTATTCCAATTCAAATTTTGAAGCATTCTTAAAATCATAGGCCAATTTTATATATATTTTATTGAAGTTCAAGGGTACTCATTGTCATTAATTTAAAGCAATGTATCTAGTTGTACTCATCTAGTAAAGTCAATATTCACACACTCATTATAGGATGGAGATCTAAATCAGTTTGAGATACTTATGGAATATGTAGGTATCCCTTACATTATACATATTTTTATGAGGGTAGCTTGAATATTCCCCTAACACTATTCCCCCCTTTTAGAATTTTGTATAAATTTAGTTTATTGTGTAGGAGCTAGGGTTTATGTTTTTTAGGTCTTCTATATCTCAAATCAACATACATATTTAGATATTAAACCATTTAAAATAGGCATATAGACTAGTAAATAAACAAATAAGTCACATAGTAAACTAAAATGTGGTTATAGTCAATATAAAAGGCTACAAAGTATCCTTATCCTCCTAGTGTGACCTTGTCCCATCATAGTTTAAATTTGTTTTAGATACAACATAATTTATAGGCTTTCAATAAATTTCTAATCACAATCAACATAACATATGTTTGAGGGAGGTTTTAATATTTTTTTGTTAGTTTACTATTTCTAGCTCACTTCTAGTTCTGTAAATTATGTATTTTACATATAAATTTATATATTTAAATTTAAAAAATTTAGATCTATTTATTTGAGTCATTTCAATTCAAAATAGATTAAACATTCTATTGAGACCACAATTTTATTTTAAATAACACTAATTTTTATTTGCTTGATTTTTGTGTGGTTTAGGGTTTCAATTGAATTTTTGAGTTTACAAACATTTAAAAAATTTGATTTTTTACACAAAAATATTTTGATTTTGATTTTACATGAACTTATTTTCATAAATGTGTTCCATTCACCTAGGGTCCCTTGTTTATACCATAATAAACCTCTTTTATCCATTGGATTTATGGTGCACCTGAGAGGGGAATATCATCCTAGGAAGTTACTCTCATCATACCCTCAAAAATGGGTTTAGTGGGATATAAGCATTATTTTGCCTCTATAGTTAATTCTCTAAAACATTGGGCTAACACTAATCAATGAATGAGAAAGTATATTTGATAACCCACACAATCATTCAAACCCTAGCCTAGATCACCCTCATACCTTGATTTTTGATTATATTGTAATCACAATCATTATATCTTTTATATTCATGATGAGATCAATGATTCAATGTTTCTTTAATATGTTCCATATCATTGTGAAATTCATAGTTACATCTTGTCTTACTTTTCAACATGATCTTAATTATGTTTTTACATGGATTAAATTCCAAATTAATAAACAAGCTACATTAAATAAGGTCCAATATCATGAACTTCCCATTTCACATGGTTTCACTACTATGTCATGTTATTTTATTCTTATCTAGTAGCTTTTTCAAATCTTAAATGACTAGGGAACAATATAAACCATATGTTGCACATTGTTTTAAATCTAAACTTTCAAAGGATTTTTTTTATTATTTCACACCATCTTCAAGGGTGAATTATGGCTCTTATTTCAAAACCCAATACTCAAGAAAAAAATTGGTCCAACTGATGAAGGAAAATTTATTGAATATCTTCATGAGCATCATCAAAAGTTTGATTCCCTCCTATAAGTTTCTAGATATTAATAAAATAAAGGTGCCTAAGATAGCTCTTCTAATGTTTCAATTTCTACTATTAAATCCATTCCTATTTACACACCTCCAATTACTTACATGACATCATACCTTAGTTTAGGAACATCACTTGTTTCCAATAGCTATCCATACCTATTCCCACTCATGTTACTTATACTCCTCTAATCTCCTCTACAAATACTACTCTTTAGTATATAATTATTTCCTTGCAAGAGAATTTATCTCAAATTGATAAAACCATTTTTCATGCTAGCCTTTATATGGACTCATTTTCGTTATTACATAATTATTTGGCACCCAAAATTTCATCTTATCCAATACCAGTTGGATTTTTGGATCATATGTTTCCTCTATATGAAGAAAAAGGTGGTCATAAACAATATTTGTGTGAATTCCATGTAGCTTGTCTATACTATGCAGATACTAACAAATTGTTGATAAAACTCTTTCCAAGAAGTCTCAAATAACATGATATTATATGGTTATATGTTCTTCCTCTTCAATTAGTAAAGGTTTTTAATCCTTTGTCAAATGAAAATTTTAATGCACTTTTCTATCAACATTGGTAAAAATATACATATTCTCAAATTGTAAAGCTCAAACAAGGGTCTAATTAAATAATCAATTAATATGTGCTAATATACAAGACCGTGATAGAAAAAATGACAAATCAAATGGATAATAATGAGTTACAAGATATTTTCACTCAAATTTTGTTACCTCCACTTCAAGAGTCTATTATGTTTGATAAGTTAAAATATTTTGATGAGATATGCCTTATAGTAAAAGATAATGAAGTTATATTGCTTACTTCAAATAAGCTCAAGTAAACTTCCAATGTTACTTATACTTCAAATGATTAGTTTCAATTGAATCCAAATTATAAGATAAAACCCAATGAAATCAATAATGAAGCTAAGATTACAGTTAATGATATCTCACAACCAAAAAAAATTCAATTAAAAGTTACACTAAGGATGCAATTCTCAATTTAACCATCTCCTCCTCACATATTTTTAAAAAAATATACTTGAATGTAATCTCATCACTCTTCCTCCACCAATGGAAATAGACATGTCTAGACCGTAATCTAAAAAAAATGATGGCAATGTATATTGTGACAATCATTGATGTATTTGGAATTACAAAAATATATGTTTCAAGCTTAAGTAAAATATTAAATATCTCATTTTTAAAAACATTATTGATATTTAAACACCTATTGAAGATGCTGAGACAAAAAAATAACAATTCAAAGCTTAGGATGTACAAAGATCCTTTTATAAAGCATGAATCAATAAATAACAAGGATAATTCCTAAGTACATTATGCATATAATGTTCATATTCCTCCTTATACATAAGGGCATAAACTCAATGAAACCATTGGTATAATTACAAACATCATGTCCTATGATCACATTTGATGATAGTGAATTTTTTTATGATGGTTCAGATAGACATACATTCTTTTTTCAAGCATATGTTGAAAAATAATCCATACATAGTATTATGATATATAATGTATTAATAAAAAATGTGTGAAATTTACCACTCCTATAATCTTTTATTTATAAAAAGAAATATTTACAAGATACTTCTAGAGTTGTTAAAACATTTGATGTTCATACACATGATACTCTTGGGAATATAGTATTACCTTTACAAGTGGGCCCTCTCATAATTACCACTCTATTGTTATTTATACCAAGTGAAGGGGTATTTTATATGTTATTAGGATGCATTTGGATGTAAAATATTAGATAAGTGACTTCTATAGTGCATAATTTTATCAAATATATTCATGGTAATAATGTGGTTAAAATTCTAGGAATCTAATATGAATGTACTTTGGAGCCAATGTTATTTACTCATACTATAAAATATTTTGAAGTAACATAACTTTAATGATGTGGTAATGAAATATTATATATAACAATCTAAGAAAATAGAATAAATTTCTCCATCTATGTATGATCATGATACAGTTATGCATGATCATATTACTTAATCATTTATCGATCTATTTGTGGTATTTATATAGTTACACAGGCATAATAAATTAGTTTCAAAGATCATGGTACATTATTATAAGGATAAAATAACATATAAAAATAGGTATTCATATTCTAAGGTATCACAAGTTATTCATATAAATTCACCATAGTCACATGTTTTTACATATCTTCCTATTACACATGACAATATAGTTTCAGATGGGTAAATGAGCAGTGATTCAAATGATTATATTACATTATATGATCATAATTAAGATTTAGAGGTATATATAGTTTTCATTTATTATTCACAAGAATTCACTCCATAAAATGTAGTTGGGTATGCATATGTGCATCCTCTTGATGATATATATATATATATATATAAACATAAATTAACATTTTAGTTATGAAATGATGTATTTGTGACCACTCCTTATATACACTTATATCATGCTTGATTCTATAGTTATTGACTTCCTTTTCTTCATTTTTTATGTGTATGACCCTTACCTCTTAATAAAATTATGTTTTGAATGTTAGTATTCCACATTCTAGATAACATAAACTCACTTTTAGGTTAATCCACACTTCAAGTTTAGTTAAATCTACTCTTTAGATAAGATCACTCCATTTTTACTATATGACTACCCAATTCTGTCCATTTCTACCAATTTCATCCTCCCAAAACACAAGGGTTATTTTTTAAAATTCAAAATTACCCAATGAGTCATATTTCACATTTATTGTGTCCCATATGAAATAATTATAAAATGCTCATTATAAATCCATATTTTCTAACCATTATTTACTAGAGGATCATATGATTGAAAATAACCAAAACATATGACTACATAATGAGAGAAAATCATCTATTTTTTCTAATACAGAGTCTGCATAGTGTTATTATCCTTGAGTTAAGTCTACATACACCTATAAGGTCATAGAGTATCATCTAAACACCCAATAACACCAATATTACACCAGCATTTAACATTTTTCACTAGTCTTCCACACAAACCATAGTGGCATGGAATAACTACATGGATTTTGATCCCTCTTTGGAGTATTGGTATGTAGATAACACTCAACATAGGGGGTGTTGAGGTATAGCACAAATTCAACCTCTAACCCCTTTTTATTTTATTTTTTTATCATTAATGGTATATTGAGCAAGGATTAAAAGTGAATAAAAAGTTACACAATGTCTTCTAAACTATATTGAGACCTCCCACACAATAAAATAATAGATACAAGTGAAGTGAACTTGTCATATTAGTAAACAAGAGAAAACCTTCACAAGATGCCAATGCATCTTAAGAATACCATTGTAGGTTGCATTTGTTCAATTCTAGAATCTTTGTCCCAGATCCAAACAAGAAATTATTGTTGATTCATAGTGTCATTATGTAGTCACACAGTCAATTTCATAGTGTTACTTACAGTCTTCCACATTTGATTCCTAGGCAAGTTTTATTTATTTGTTACTTTTCCATTTTAGCATCTCTCCAAGTTTAGAAAGTTCCAAATTAGTTTGTGTCTTTTATTACATATTTGTATCATTCTAATATTATGCAATGGTTTATCTAATTGGGATTTATATCTCTTAATCTCCAATTTTTTTAAAACATATTTATGAACTCATCTATTGATTAAATGTTGTAAAAGCTTAACTATATATGTTGATAGGGTTTTTATACTTTTTTTAATTTTATTTTCCAGTTATTATCTTATGCTTTTTAGATTTGATAAATTATTTACTAACACAAAACTTCTAAGGTTTTCATTCATGTTTTATCAAATTTAAGAAAAATGTTTCTACCAATTTTAGACATAGTGATACATTTAATTATCCTCAAGTTGAATATTTTTTAGATTTTAGTTCATAATACCATAATTGTAGATCCATTTAATATATTTAATGACACATATAAACTATAGTTACAATTATTTTGTGAAGAATCAAGATTTGTAAGATGTATTAATAAATATTATTATATATAGAATTAAGAATTAATATTAAGGTTAAACCTTTGAGAATTACAATATTATGGAATTCTTACCTTTATTAGAACCATTATATCCAAATTTTATACCACAATTTACTATGGGATAACCCAAATATATCATTAAACTAATATTCTAATTCCTACTCAATCATTAGGAACACCACCTTTGATTAGAACATATTCTTCTTCTCCCAATGTACAATCCATTATGCATGAGATTCAATATTTATAAACTAAGGTGTTAAATTTTGAGAAATTAGATTCAAATTATAATGAGGTGCTTGATTTTCACACTTTATTTGCATAACACATAACAACATATATTCTACCAACTTGTTTCCTGGCACCCAAGTTTATACTACATGATAGAAAGGGTGACCTCGAATAGTATATGAGAGAATTCCACAAAAAATGTTTGGACTATGAATACAATGATAGGTTATTGACCAATTTATTTATAATAAGTTTAAATGAATATGATTTTATTGGTTCTATGACTTACCACATCAATTGATCCATGTGTTCAATCCCTTGGCTAATTTATTTCTAACACATTTCTAAATCAATATCAATGAGAAGGTTTCATATGCTCTTATATCCAATGTCAAACATAAATATATCATATAATATGTATTAAGGTATAATATGATGCTATCTAAAATGATAAATCCTATGATAGATTAAAAAATCCTAGATATCTTCAAATAGAGCTTATTATTGCCATTACATGAATCAATTTTGTTCAAGAAGTTATTATCATTCATAGATTTATGTCATATAGTTAAATAAATGTAATTTAAATTAATGTTAATGAATAATCTTAAGTACACAACAAATATATATTCTAGTATAGATAATTCAAGTAAGCCACCATATAAGGCGATGCCAAATGACAATAAAAATGATCAAAATGCAATAGTAAATATAGTTTTAGAATAAACACTATGTATTGTATTATCATCTCCTCTAAATAGATAGATAAATAATCTATCAATGTTACAAATAAGGTCCTAAAATGCTATTGGAATGCAATCTCATCTCTCTCCCTCCCATTAAAGAGGTTGATGTCAGTAAGCCTCTTCTAGAGGGATTTGATTAGAATGGTTTTCATAATTTTCATAAAACACCATGACACACTACTAACAGGTGTATCAATTTAAGGTAAAAGATTTAAGATTTGATAGATGAAAGCATCATTGATATTGGAACACTACGTATAGTTAAAAGGAATAAGTGAAATCAAAACAATGATAATATTCAGTGATCCTTTTCCAAAGCATATGGGTCAAGAGATAGTAAATACATCTAAAGTGAATTATACATAAAATACACTCACTGTATTAAAGAATTTTCAATGATGTAATGATGATGTCATGAAGGTGTCCAGGTGAGTGGATAAATATCCTTGATAGCCTATGTGACAAAGACAAAGTGTGCAATGTGCTTGTCCTAGTATGCTTGAAGTATGCTTGGTTGATCTTCTATTATGGCATGGTTAGAGATGTTTAGGGATGAGTATGGTGATTTGAGGATGTGAAATAGGTATTTAAGATGTTTTCTATGACTTTATTTATTGTGTGCATAAGTGGAATTCATTTAGTTTTCCTTAGTTTTCATCTAGACACTTTGGGTCCAGTGGTAAAAAATCTGAGTGGGCAATTTGATGATGTCACCATTACCACATGGGAATGAGTAAAGGGAATTTGGTCATATGGTTATGATCACATTAGTCCCATGTTGATTTTTAATAAATTTAATATCATCCCCAAATCACGTAAAAAGATATGCAAGTATAAAGCTAGGTTCCTAGGCATTTTGTTAGTGTTTTCCCATACTTGCCAAATTTGCAATGTGGCAAGAAGAACCATGTAAGAATTTTGATGGTGGAATATCTCACACATGTAGATGTTTCAAGAGAATATGATAATATGGGTTTGTTAAATTTTATACCTATATTATTTTCACTTATTTTCAAATCAAGCACTAAATTGAGGCCAAAGATATACATGTTCAAAGTTGACCTTCCAAACAAGTTTTTGATACAGTTGGCTCTATGGTAGAAAAATCTAACTGAGTATTTTAATGTCATTATATCTCACACATGTGAGGATTAAAAGAGTATTTTATCACATTGTTGGATTATACTATGTGAGGATATAATATGATCCAAATTTGAGATCATGTGAGTGAGGTAAAAGATATGACTATGCAAATTTGGCTTTCTAGGTAGATAAGCAAGGTTCCCATACTTAGTCATTTTTTGACAAGTTAAAGTTTGAGCAACATATATGGAGAGAATTTATCCAATAATTCAAGAAGAAATGAGACGGTTCCAGTGTCATGATTATAGATTTTATAATCAAGATAAAATGGTAAGCACTTCTTGATAAAAACCTAACTGATCTGTAGAGATCAATGGAGCATGTTGAGTCAAAATTCCCAGATTGCACGAGATGAGGTCAACATGTTCAAGGTTTAACATTTGGTATTGTTGAACTATATATTAAAGGTTGAGATTAAAAAAATAATATTTATGTTCACATTTAATTTTATTAGTGGGGACTCGAGATGTGAGAAAAGTGGTCAAGGTTTAACTATGACCATTGACATTTAAATATTTGAATTTTACAAAAGGAAAAACTAGTCTACAGTATTTTACTCATAACTTTTGATCCAAGATGAATTTTATAATGGTATAAAAATAAAATATTAAGAGGAATCCATGGAACATATAATGAACCTAATTTGAATATTTGGAATTGTGTATAGTCAAATATATTAAGGTTCATAATTGATCATGTATTCATACATGGACTATAAGTGACCCGAAAAGATTGTTTGAGCTTGTTTTAATATTATTTAAATATATATTGATGAATTGGATATTGGGGAGTGTTATATAATCCATGAGGATGATTTTTGTTCATTATAAAGACTTGACCAATCATATACATTATGAAAACATGTTTTAGATTTGGCTGTGTATTTGTTCATGGTGATTATGTGCACATAATGTTGTTTGAGTGAATTATGCTTAAGCATAAGGGTATTATGTTGTTTGTTGGAACTTAAGGAGGAAATATAGATCATATGGAATGGGTCCATGCATTTAGAAGTGGTCAGATTTTCCTTTTTGGTTTGATGAAGTACTAAAGGAGTGAATGGGTTCACATGAGACCTATACAGGCTACAAAGGCCTAATTGAAATGTGTAGTTCCTTAAGGGTGACCCATAGATGCTATGGCCAACCTATGAAGATTATACTAAGATATATCTAGACATTATAGTTTATTTAAGTGTTAAACCAAGATGGTGATGATCATGATTGTTTCATATATTGTGAAATCAAAGATGATGATTTCAAGACTTGAAAGACTTGAGTGTGACTGGGGAGAGATTTGAGAGAATATTGTGTGTGTGAATTGTGGAGTGAAGTAGGGGTATATTTACTTGTGTATGATTTAAAGAGTAAAATATAGTGAGAACTATTTTTATGACCTTTAGGTCATAATTCTATTGGAAGAATAGTGCTCTTGTAGATTGAGTATGAGCGAATGTGAAGATTGATAATTAGAGGTCCATCATTAGGTGTTGAAGACCTCAATTAATAAGTGTATGTGTTCATATTTATTATTATGGTATCTCAACATATAAGTGGTTTTTAACCTCTTTTCAAGGTAAAACTTGCTAAAAGTCTAGTTATTGTGGTAGCTTAGCTAGATAGGTATTGTAACACCTTATATAATTTTAGTCTCATTAAATAGGGATTGTAGTTCCTTGATTAGTTGTATCTAGTCTAAATTAGTTTTTATTATTATAGGATAGTAGTCTAATTGTAGGTTCTAGTGGGTTTTCTCCCCTAAGAGGGTTTCCCACATATGTCATGTGTTATGTGATTTATCTTGCATTGTCTCTTTTGCTAATTGATATGAATGTTGTTTATGCTTCATGAATGCTTATGGTAAATAGTTAAGTGTTTGTGAAGATAGAAATTGAAGTTTATTTATTTAGGCTCATTGATTCACCCCCCTCTCAATGATTATACCTCTAACAAATAGTATCAAAGTAGGTCCTTGGGTAAAGGCTTGATAATTTGAAGTTGATCTAAGGTATAATATGGGTACTTGTCAAGGAGGTTTCTCTACTAAGAAATCACCAATGTTTAACGGATATAATTATGTTTTTTGGAGTGAAAGGATGAGGACATATATTATGTCCTTAGGCATTAGTGTATGACAATCTATTCTAGATGGTTATGTCACTCCTACTCCTTTGTCTAGTGCTATAGACAAGAAATTATTTTAGAATAATTCTAAGGCAATGAATTCCATCACTTGTGGGATTACAAAGACTAAGTTCACCAAGGTAATCCATTGTAAGTATAATAAAGAGATATGGGACAAAATATATATCATTTTTTAGGGAGATTCAAAGGTTAAGCTTGCCCAATTCTAGACTCATAGAAGGCAATTTGAAAGTCTCAAGATGAAGGAAGAATATTTTGTGGCATCCTTTATGTAGAGAATTGATGAGATTGTGACATCATCATAGGTCTTGGAGAGAATATTTAAGAGGATAAAATAGTCCAAAATTAATTAAGGTCTCTATCTCTCAATTTTGATCTAAAACCATTTGTTATAGAATAAATTCATGATCTTAATTGAATATCGATCAATTGCATGACACTCTTACTACATATGAGATGAGAGTAAATGATGATATACCACCAAAAAAGGAAGCAAAATTCAAGACAGATATGAAGCCTAAGAATAATTTTGAAGGTAATAAATCCAAATATGATGACATACATGATATTGATGAGGATAGACTAATTGCTTTGATTACTAGGAAATTGAACACAGGCTCAAGGAAATATAAGGATAAATTACCCTCCAAATGTTTCAATTATGGAAAGATAGGAAATTTTACTCATAAGATCCCTCATAATCATGAGAGTAAAGATGATGAATATCATGGTGAAGGCCAAATTGATGAAAAAAAACATAGAAGAAGAAAAGATTCAAAAAGTTTAACAACAAGAAGTTCTTCAAAAATAAGAAGAGTCTCTACACCAAAGAAGATTGTAGATCATTATATGAGAGTGAAGATAGTGACTCAGAATATGATCATGAATATGATGGTCTTGTTGAATATGAAGCCCTATTCATGGTTGAGGAAGGAATTTTCTCACATCAGAAGGTGTCTACTTAGAGTGTTTCAGATGATGATGAAGATGAGGTGGATTGTGAGCCTATATTGATGAATGATCTTGAAGAACTAAAGATTGAGAAGAAGATAAATAAGAAGATTAAATATAAAATCAAGGACTATAAGTAATAATTAAGTGTGTATGAGGAAAGAATGAATGAATGCATACACCAAGTATCATGAAGATATGGTCAAGAATCTCAGTTGTCAATTGGAAATCCTATCTACAAGCCTAAAAGCTAAAGAAGATGAATGTTTAAGGTGTGTTTCTAAAAATAAATCATTAAAATATGAGTTAGAGAAGACATCTAGTAAGGTATAGTCATTTGTGATATTAAAAAAGAGCTCATGTGATCTAGATAACATTTAGAGTGGTCAAAATAATTTTAGTGATATAATTGGTCTTGGATATGAAGAAGAACAAAAGAATGTTACTCAAGATAAGATGAAGATTAATGTGAACTAGGATAATCATAGTTAGAAGATAAATAATTAAACAAAGAATGAAGGTGTTGGTATAATTAAGATAAATTAGATCAAACAGGCAAATTCCATGAGGTATGCAAGACTTAATGGTTACTATTTTACATGTAATCAATTTGGTCATACAGATAGAGAGTGTAAGAGACATATTATAAATGAGTTTACATGGGACTATGATGGGGTTCATCAGTAAAAAGGAGTGATAAAAATTAAGTACTTAAACTATCTTGATGTGGGACACTTTACAAACCATTTTCCACATAAGATTAGACAAGGTGAGTCCTCATTAAAAAGGGGATGTTATTTTGTTTGTCACGAGAAAGGACATATTATAATTTTCTATCCAAACATGGTAAGACAAAATATGTTTCCATCAAGGAGTATGGTGTGCTAAAATTATGAACAAAGAGGTCATAATGCTATATTTTGTAAATAAATTCCATTAAGTCAAAATGTGTACAATCAGGATCCTAGAGTACAAGAAAAAAGGCATATTAACACATGGAATCCAAAGGTGAAAAGTGTGAGACATAATGAGGTTGCAGGTCTAAGTAATCTATATAATATGGTGGAGAATACTTCATAAGTTGATGAGTGCCAAGGGATCTCATTATTTTTTTCATGTTGTGAGTGAAGAGACCAAACTCAAAGAGAAGACCAAGGTGTTGGTTGTAGTTCATCTTGAGATATGTATGGATCCAAGTGAACATCCTATCATTATTGAGCATGTATCATGTAAAGAACATGAATTGTTTGTTCCTAGTGATGATGTTATAAACTAAAAGGTGGATTATTTAGATGAAAAGGCATGTCATGAATATTTGTTGTCTTCATATATTAAGTAATCTATATAATATGGTGGATAATACTTCATAAGTTGATGAGTGCCAAGGGATATCATTATTTTTTCATGTTGTGAGTGAAGAGACCAAACTCAAAGAGAAGACCAAGGTGTTGGTTGTAGTTCATCCTGAGATATGTATGGATCCAAGTGAACATCCTATCGTTATTGAGCATGTATCATGTAAAGAACATGAATTATTTGTTCCTAGTGATGATGTTATAAACTAAAAGGTGGATTATTTAGATGAAAAGGTATGTCATGAATATTTTTTGTCTTCATATATTGTTAATTCAATCTTAGAAGAGAAGGAGAATGTTGTGGTGGTTAGGCATGTTGCTTATCTTAAGCCTAAGAAGAAGAAGAAAAAAATATAAGTATTAAGTGAAAAATGATGAGAATGAATATGAGGAGTGTTGGATTATTGTCAATGATGTCATTTTTATGTCATGGAGGTGTCTTGGTGAGTGGATGAACTCCCTTGATAGTCTATGTGATAATGACAAAGTGTGCAATGTGCTTGTCTTGGTATGCTTGAAGTTTGATTGGTTGATATTATTTTTTGCCCTGGTTAGAGATGTTTAAGGATGAGTATGGAGTATTGAAAATTTATAAAATGTCCCTAAGATGTTTTTTAAGCTTTGAGTGCTTATGTGCATAAGTGGTATTTATCTAGTTAATCATAGTTTTCATCTAGACACTTTGAGTCTAGTGGTAGAAAATATGAGTAAGTAGTTTGATGATGTCAACATTGCCACATGGGAATGATTCTAGGGGAGTTAGTTATATTGTTATGATAAAATTAGTCCCTAGTTTTTATGTGCCATATCTCAAGTCATGCGATGAATCATGGTTGAAGATATGAGGATGCAAAGTTGGATACTTAGATAAAATTCACTATGTTTTCATACTTACCAAATTTACAAAAGGGATCAAGTAGAGCCGTGTAAGCATGTTGATGAGTTCATAATTAACATGAGTGAAGGTGTTAGGAAAAAATAATCATATTGGTTTGTTAATTTTTGTGCCTAGTGTCTATGTGATAATTCTTAGATCATTTGACTAAGCATGACAAAAGATATGTATGTGCAAAGTTGTGCTCCTAGTTAGTTTGACTATGTTTTCCCATAATTATCCAAATTTGCAATGTGGAAAGAAGATATGATTAATCATATTGATGAAGTCATATCTTGCACATGTGAACATTCCAGGAAAATGTGATCATATGGATTTATTCAATTTTGAGCCTAGTTTATTTGTGCTAAATTTCAAATCATACAATTAAATGCATCAAAAGATATGTATAATCAAAGTTGGCCTCTCATACAAGTTATAAGCATAGTTGGCTCTATGATATAATATTTTGAGAAGGAATTTTAATGGTGATATATCTCACATGCATAAGGGTTCTTGGAGCAAATTATTATATGGATGGATTCTCCTATGTAAGGAGATTATATGGTCCAAATTATATATCATTCATCCAAGTGCAACAAAATGTATGACTATAAAATGTTAGAATTCTAGGTAGATAAGTAAGGTTCCTATACTTAGTCGAATTTTGATAAGTTAAGTTTCAAGTAACATCGACAATACACATTTCTCTAAGAAGTTAGGAAGCATCAAGATGAGAAAAAGTGCATGATGTTTAATGTTAAGTAGAGATAAAGATCAAGCTTCTTCCAAAGATCAATGGTGATTGGGTGATCATATAGATAGATATAAATGATGTGTATTAAATTCAAGAGGTCAAATTGATAGTTTTTTAGCATTTTTAAAGATTGAGATACATACAAAATATTGACAGAGTGCATTGATTTAAAGTTTCGAGATGGAATGAGATGAGGTTAATTGTTAGATGTTTAACATTTGAGCATTGGTACCTATGAAATAATGTTTAAATAAGATAAATCATGTGTAATTTATCTAAGGTACAAAGACACAAGATGTGAGTAAAGTGGTGAAAGTTTAATTGTGATCATTGGAATTTGAATATTTGAATTTAACAAACTGAAAAACTAGTCTGTAGGATATGGAATATAACCTTTGATCTATAAAAAAATTATTTTTGTTGTATAAATAAAAGATGAAGATAACTCCATGGTGAATCTAATGAACCTAATTTGAAGATCTGAAAGTGTGTATAGTCAAAGATATGAAGGTCTAAATATGACTTTATGTTTAACTGAGTTATAAAAGTGACCCAAGAAGGATGTTTGAGCTTTATTTGATGTTGTTTCAATATATCTTGATGAATTAGATATTGGGGAGAATTTTAGGTTCCATTAGGATGCTCTATGTGAATTATGAATATTTGATCAATCATATGCAACATAAAAAAAGGTATAAAAGTTGACTATGTATTTATTCATGGTGATTGTGTGCACAAAATGTTGATTAAGCTTGCACAGAAGAGTGAAATGTTGTTTTTAAGAATTTAAGGATGACTAAGGAGACATAAAGAGTGGACCCTTGTATTTTAATGTGGTCTTATGTTCTTTTTTTTCTTGATGTTGTGCTAAATGGGTGAATAGGTCTCCATGAGACCTATAAGAGATAAAAGTGCCTTATTAAAAGGTGTAACTATTAAAGGGTGACCCATAGATGCTATGGTTGACATATGAAGATTATATTGAGCTATGTCTTGGTGAGATAGTTACCTTAAGTGTTAAGGCATGCCTAATGTCTAACCAAGATGGTGATGATCATGATTACTCTATAAATAGTGAAACCAAATATGTTGGTTTCTAGACTTGTAAGACTTGGATAAGAGAGTGTGAATGTGAATCCAAGTGAAGTTAATAAAATTTGAAAGAGAAGGTATAGGTTAGTGAGGACCAGTAGAGAGTGAATAGGATTAGACATGCTTGTCTTATTAAGTAGGTGTAGGAGGACATATAGGTGATTAGACCTAATGAGCCTAGAGGAGGTAGAAATAGTAAGTTTCTCAAGAGATTATTTGAGAGAGTATATTATGAATGAAGGAAAGGTGAAGACTATATGATCTTAGAGGTAGATAAAAGTGTGGACTATGTGAAGACTACCTAGCCATGTTGCTATTATTACAATAGAGTTATTGTAGGTGTTCTAAAGTGAGTGTGAGTTAAGGGTTAAAGAGTGGGGATAGTTTGGATATGTAATGTGTCCTAATTTATCTTTATGTGTGGTTCAAGTATGTCATGTGCTTTGAACAATAGCGAGTGTTATGGTGATATATTTTTTGAGAAGTGTAGAGTGGTCTAAAAGGTGGCTTACTTTATATCTCCATCAGATTGGTAGACAATTAGTGTTGAGGAGATGTGTTCATAGGTGTTGTTGTGGTAACTTAGAATCTAAGGGGGTTGCATCCTCCTTTCAAGTTAAAACTTGATAAAGGTCTAGTTGTTGTGGCAACATAGCTAAATAGGTGTGGTAGCTCCTTATGGGATTGCAGTCTCACTAAAACTAGGTACGGTAGGTCCTTGATCATTTATAGATGATATAAATTGGTTCTTATTTTTATAAGATAATAATCCAATTGTAGGTTCTAGTGGGTTTTATTCTCCAATAGGGTTTCCCATATATGTCATGTATTATGTGATTGATCTTGCATTCTCTCTCTTGCTCATTGATATGAATGATGTGTATGCTTTATGAATGTTTGTGGTAACTAATTAAGTGTTTATAAAGATTGAAATTGAAGTTGGATTATTTGGGATCACCAATTCACCCCCAATGATTTTACCTCTAATAATTGGTATTAGAGTGGGTCCTTTGGAGGAAGCCTAATAGTTTGAAGGTGATCCTAAGTAGGTACAAAGATGGATAAGTAGTTGAAGAAATAAAATCAATAGTGGAAGGTTGTGATTAAGGCACTTGAAGAACATATATTTAATTTAAAGAAATATGCCAAAGAGGATGATAATATTATCAATGATATTAAGGTTTAACTAGTAGATGTCAAGACAAGTTTGTGTTTAAATGAAAAAACGTCATGTGTGATGAAGCAGCTTACCATGACATGAAGAAGTTGATCTAGAAGCAAAGCTCATGGGTTTACTTGGTGAATTGAAGGAAAAAAATAAGAAGAATCATAAGATGAGAAATATGATCAAATGTCTTGAAGAATAAGTCAATTTTCTTGAAGGAAGTTTGATAGAGCAATCATGTATAATGAAGGATGACATGGCTAAAGAAGCTAAGAGTGCTAAGGAGACTATCTAGGTTCTTAGAGGTTAGTTAATGGCTGAAATTTCAAGTGTATGAGTTAAATAAGATGATAGCATTCAATTGGAAACCAAAATAGGTTCATTGATGGATGAGCATGAGCAATTTTTTGTCAAGATAAGCAATCTTGAAGAAGATAAAAAGAATTCATATTAGGTCAAGATCAATGCAAGAAGGTTTGTTAGACAACCAAATGCTTCAAGGTTTGCTAGTTTATTTCATGGTCATTGTTATACATGTAATATGTATGGTTATAGAGTTAAGTACTATAGAATGAAAATAGTCAAGTATGGACATTCATGGAGCTCTGATAGGAGTTTTTGGCTAAATATTGATCATAGTTCAAATCTATCAAAAGGTATGAATGATTTTATTTTTTTTAGTTGTCATAAAAGTATCCAAATAGTGTTAAGAGTTCTTTAAGGTATGGCAAAGGATATAAGCTCTTATAAGGTTTGAGAAAGGACAAACTTAGGAATGGAAACTAAAGGTAATCATCACCAATTATTCTATTCATAAGGTTGATAAGAAAGTTGATATAGAAGGTTATGTTGAAAATTAGGATAAGATCAAGGATCAAGTAGGTAAGATGGCTACAAAAGACAAGAAGGGTAAAACTATGGTATGGAGACCTGTAGTAGTAAATACTAAGAAGACTAACCTTGTTGAGTCCAAGATTTTTGATGGATTATTTGTTAAGGTGGAAAAAAGATTAGAAATAAAGGAGAGTCAAGAATTTATATTAACAAATCTAAAGAAAATAATGAAGTCAAAGATTTAATTAAAGTCAAGCAAGAATGAAAGTCAAAGAAAGATATGGGAGTCTCCTAAGTTTTGGGACTTTTAGTGTCTCAATGTCAAAGGGTTCTCTCTATCTAGGCTTTAATGAGACACTTGTTAGTTAGAGGAAGCTTGGTGGTTATCAAATATTGTTTGGTGAGAAAGCATGAAAACAAGGTGTGTGTGTGTGTGTGTGTGTGTGTGTGTGTGTGTTATAGAAAATAGGTTTGTGAAGAATCTTGGTGGGCCTATATTGAGAAGGAGTTAGCTTGATTTATCACGGTTTGGATGTTTTGGTATAAAAGTGAGTTTCAAATATCCATTAGCATATCAATTTGTGGTAGATGTTAGGTGATCCTATAAGTTGAAGACCTCTCTTCTAGGTTTTCATTCTAGATCTTGCTAAACCTATTAAAGGCTTGTTGAGTAATTGTGTATGCCATGGATATTCATAGTGTTATAAATATGAGGTGTCTCTATATGAGTATTGACTATGATTAGATAATATTTGAAGACTTGTTGAAGATATCATGTTCTTGATGAAGCATGAAGTTAGGGGGAACTTTGTAATTGGTTAGGTCATAGGATCAAAGGAGTGAGTAGTTAAATCTAAGAAATAATGTGTGGGGAATCAATTTTGTGTGCTCAAGATGATAATTCCAATCATAAAATGTCTTTCATTAAGGGGAGAAACAAGTTCATGAGCTTGCTCAAGAGGTTTGTGAAGGAGCTATTATGCAAGGTTAGAATGGGTATATCCAAATGGCATAATGATGTTTGATGTAATGTCAAGAATTTTTTGGTGATCATAAAGGTTTTTTCATTTCTTTTTGATGTGATCTAGGTGATTTTGTGGTCTCAAGGTATGTTTGTGCCAATTTAATATTTTTTAGTACTCTCAATTTTCTCAAATTTTGGCTTAAGGGCAAACAGACCTAAAATGGGTTATAATAAGTCATGGATCCCAAAGGTGTGAAGGATCTTTTTTTGGTCCAAAAGTGTGTGATGGCTGTATCTATGTGTTAAATAACTTTCATATATGTGCATTGACTAGAAGGAGGTTTGTTGACCCTATTTGTTTTGAGATTCTAGGGTTTTGGACTATGATAGAAAAGTGGTTTGTCTTATAAAGTGAGGTCTAAAGATTATTAATATGTGGAATGGGAAAATGGGTGGTCAAATCAAGATTCATAGATAATTTAAGGTTTATGGTTCTCAAGTTATTTAAGTTTTTATAAATATAGAAGGCTAATTAGCTAGTGGGTTGTGTAGGAAGTATGTTGCATAAGTTGAGCTAGGTGATGAAAATTCGTGTGATTAAGGGGGAATATGAGAGTGATATAGATATAAAGTTTTAGGTCCTAAATTTGTGTCTATAATATTTTTGGGCTATGCAAATTCTAGGTAGGGCTATAAGGAGGCTAGACAAGCCTAGTTTAAAGAAGAGTGTTTTTTGCTCAATTACACCAAAAGAGTAAAGTATGTTTAAAGGAGAGTCACTAGGTTGGTTGAGAGCATGTTTCCTATTTTTTGAGTAGCATTAATTTATGTTGGTGGTCCTTATGGTATCTTGAGATAGAAGGCTAGTAAGCATGTGTGGTGATTCTTCATGGTGTATAGAGATATAAAGATGCTCAAAAGGTGAAATGACTCATAGATCTTAGGGGGAGTCCCTATAAAATATTTATTGGTGTGATCCATTAGATTTTTGTGATTTTGTGTGCTATTTCTTCATTAGTTTCAGTGCTTGGTTGAAAAGAGTGTTGGCATGGAGCAAGAGGAAGTTTTCAAGACAAGCATAGGTAGGCTCAAGGTAAGGGGGAGTTTGTATCATCTTTATAAGGTGGTCCTTTCTTTTTTTTTGGTCTTTTCAAGTCCTCAATATCATTTGGTGCCCACTTTGTCATTATGTCAAAGGGGGATAAAGTTCCTATTGTGGAATTGCTTGAAGAGAGAGAAGGTGAGCTATATATTACTATATATGATGGTTGTTGAAATCAATTACAAACATGGAGATTGTTGGATTATTTTCAATGACATCATAGAGGTGTCTTGGTGAGTAGATGAAGTGCTTTGATAGTCTATATGATAATGACAAAGTGCGCAATATGTTTGAAGTATGATTGGTTGATCTTCTATTTTGGCATGGTTAGAGTTATTTAGGGATGAATATGGAGTATTGATCATATGAAAAAGGTCTATAAGATGTTTTATAAGATCTGAGTGCTTATGTGCATAAGTGGAATTCATCTGGTTGATCATAAAATTCATGTAGACACTTTAAGTCTAGTAGAAGTAAATTTGAGTAGGTAGTTTGATGCCATTATTATTTCCACATGGAAATGAGTCAAGGGGAGTTAGTCATATGGTTATGATCACATTAGTCCATAGTTGTTATATATCAAATCTCAAGTCATGCGATGAATCATAGTCATAGATATGAGGTGGCAAATTTGTATACATAGAAAGAATTCATTATGTTTCCATATTTAGACAAATTAGAAAAAGGGATCAAGGAGAGATAAGTAAGCATGTTGATGAGGTCAAAATTCACATGAGTAGAGGTGTCAAGATAAAATGATCATATGGGTTTATTCATTTTTATGCCTAGTTTCTATGTGCTAATTCTCAGGTTATACGACTATGCACAACAAAATATATGCATGTGAAAATTTGTGCTCTTAGGAAGTCTAACTATGTTTTCCCATACTTAGCCAAATTTACAATGTGGTAAGAAGAGATGAGTAAGAATTTTGATGAAGTCATATCTCACATGTGTGGAAATTATAAAAATAGGTGATCATATGGGTTTGTTTAGTTTTAATACTAACTTATTTGCACTAAATTTTAGATCATTCAATAAGCACATCAAAAGATATGTATGAGCAAAGTTGGCTTCTCAGACAAGTTCTAAGCATATTTAGCTCTATGATAGAAGATTTTAAGAGGTAATTTTAGTGTTGATATATCTCAAATGTGTGAGGGTTTAAAGAGAAGGTTATTATATGGTTGGATTCTCCTATGTAAGGAGATCATATGGTCCAAATTGTAGATCATGCATACAAGTGCAACAAAATATATGACTATGAAAAGTTGGCCTTCTAGGTAGATAAGTAGGGTTTCCATAATTAGTAAAATTTTTACAAGTTAAAGTTTGAAAAACATTGATGGTGCACATTGTTCCAAGAAGTCAAGAAGTAGTGAGATGAGGATAAGTGTATGATGTTTAACATTAAGAAAAGATAAATATCAAGATTCTTCTAAGGATAAATGGTGAGTGGGTGATCATACAAATAGAGATCAATAGTGAGTATTAAAGTTAAGAGGTCAAAGTGATATCTATTTAGAATTGTTAAAGACTAAGATACACATAAAATATCGATGGCATGCATTAATTCAATGTTTCCAGATGGCACAAGATGAGGTCAACTATCAAATGTTTAACATTTGAGAATTGGTGCCTACACATTAAAGTTTGGACAAGATCAATGGTGCATAATTTATCTAAGCTATGAGGACATGAGCTGCAAGTCTAGTGGTTGAAGTTTAACTATGGCCATTGGCATTTGAATATTTGAATTTAAAAAAGGGAAAACTAGTATGTAGGATTTAAACTATAACTTTTGATCCAAAATGAATTTGTTGGTGCTATAAAAATAAAATATTAAGAGGAATCCATGGTGCATCTAATGAAACTAATTTTTTGAACTAAAATTTGGTACAAGAAAATATATGAAGGTCTAAATTTGACCATGTGTTATACTGTGTTCTACAAGTGACCTGAGAAGGATGTTCGAGCTTGTTTTGATGTTGTTTTGATATGTCTTGATGAATTAGATATTTGGGAGTGTTTTAGACCCATTAATATGTTATGTGTACATTATAAAGGTTTGAATAGTTGTATTCATCATGAAAAAATGTGTACAAGTCAATTTTGTATTCATTAATGGTGACTGTGTGCACATAATATTGATTAAGCTTGCACATAAGAGTGCAATGATGTCTATAAAAATTTGAGGATGACTAAGGGGACATAAGTAATGGAACCTTATGTTTGAAAGTGGTCATGTGTTCTTGGTTTTCTTGATGAGGTGATAAATGGGTGTATAGGTCTCCATGAGACCTATAAGAGAAACAAGGGCCTTATTAAGAGGTGTAACTAATAAGGGTGACCCATAGATGCTATGGCCAACATATGAAGATTGTATTGAGTTGAGTCTCTATGATATAGTTTCCTTAAGTGTTAGGGCATGCCTAATGGCTGACCAAGATGGTGATGATCATGATTGCTCTATAAATAGTAAAACCAAATGTGTTAGTTTCTAGACTTGTAGGACTTGGATAAGAGAGTGAAAATGTGAATCCAAGTGAAGGTAAGAAACTTTTAAAGAGAAGGTATAATTTAGTGATGACCATTAGAGAGTGAAAAGGATTAGACATGCTTCTCTGATTAAGTTGGTGTAGGAAGACATACAGGTCATTAGACCTAATGAGACTAGAGGAGGTAAAATACACAAGTTGCTCAAGAGACTATTTGAGAGAGTATGTTGTGAGAGAAGACAAGGTGAATACTTTATGAGCTTTGTGGTTGATCTGAGAGGTAGATCAGAGTGTGGACTATGTGTGTGACCATCTAGTCATGTTGATGTTATTATGATAGAGTTTTTGTAAGTGTGCTTAAGTGAGTATGAGTGAAAGGTTGAAGAGTGGGGATAGTTGGAATATGTAATGTATCCTAATTGATATTTGTGTGTTGGTTCAAGTATGTAATGTGCTTTGACTAATAGGGATTTTTTTGTGATAGAGTTGTTACTAGGAAGTGTAGGGTGGTCCAAAAGGTGGCTTTGGATGCATTAAGTGTGTAAAACTGAAGAGATGATACACTGTGTATCTCCATTAGATTGGTAGGTAACTAGTGTTGAGGAGATGTGTTCATAGGTGTTGTTGTGTTAGCTCATCATCTAAGGGGGTTACAACCTCATTTTAAGGTGAAACTTGATAAACATCTAGTTATTGTGGCCGCTCAGCTAGACATGTATGGTAGTTCTTTGTGGGGTTATAGTCTCACTAAAATTAGGAATGGTAGTTCCTTAATCATTTATAGATGGTGTGAATTGGGTCTTATTTTTATAGGATAGTAATCTAATTACAAGTTTCATTGGGTTTTATTACCCAAGAGTATTTCCCACATATGTCATGTGTTATGTGATTGATCTTGTATTGTCTCTCTTTCTCATTGTTATGAATGATGTGTATGCTTCATGAATGCTTTTGGTAATTGATTAAGTATTTTTAAAGATTGAAATTGAAGTTGGATTATTTGGGCTCACTATTTCACCCCCATCTCAGTATTGATTGTACCTCTAACAAGGATTTGTGGGTAACTCCTAATTTCACATTATTATAGGACATTATGAAGTAGGGTGTCTCTGCCTATACTTCTTAGGAGACATATTTTATTTTGGAAAAGCAAGTTTGTGTGCTCAAGATGATAATGCCAATTAGAGAATATCTTTAGTTAAAAAGGGAGTAACAAGTTCATGAGATTTATCTAGATGTTTGTGAAGGAGATATTGTATAGGGTCAAAATGGGCCAAATGGGTTATCAAATCAATCTTCATAGAGATCTAAAGGCTTTTGGTTTTCAAATTATTTAAGCTTTTGTCAATATGGAGGGATAATTGGCTAGTAGGTTTGTGATGTAAGTTTATTTTAGATGATGATCTTGGTGATTAAAATTGGTGTGAATGAGGGGTAATATTATATTTCTCTGGATATGAATTTTTAGGTCTTGAAGATGTGTCTACTAAAAATTGTGGGATCTGCAAGTTTTAGGTAGGGCTATAATGAGGCTAGACAAGCCTTGTGTGAAGAAGAGTGATTTTTGTTTAGTTTATTCAAAAGAGAAAGGCATGATTATTTCAAGGTGATATCTCAAGTTTTTTTAAATCATATTTCCTATTTTTTGAGTATCATGAAGTTATATTGATGGTTCTTTGGTAGCTTGAGATAGAATGTTAGTAAGCATGTGTGGTGGTTCTTCATGGTGTATGAAGATATGAAGATTCCCAAAGCATGAAATTCCTCAAATATAATAGGGGGAGTCCCTATTAAATGTTTTTTGGTGAGTTACATCATATTATATTGGTTTTTGTGTGTTCTTTCTTCATTGGTTATAGTGCTTGGTTGAAGAGAATATTGGCATGGAGCAAGAGGAAGTTGTTAAGGAAAATTGAAGTAGGCTCAATGTAAGGGGAAGTTTATATCATATTTATAAGGTTTTCCTCTTTTTTTGGTGGTATTTTCAAGTCCTCAGGATCAGATTGTGCCCACTTTGTCATTGTGTTAAAGGGGGAGAAAGTTATGGTTGTGAGAGTGCTTGAAAAAAGAGAAGGAAGGTGATTTGTATATTGTTATATGATGGTTTTTGAAATCAATGACAAAGGGGGAGATTTTTGTATCAGTTTAAATTATTACATGATTATTTCATGAAGGTTTCAAGGTGAGTAGATGAATTTCCTTGATATTTTATGTGACAATGATAAAGTGTGCAATGTGCTTGTCCTAATATGCTTTAATTATGCTTGGTTGATCTTCTATTCTGGCATCGTTAGAGATGTTTAGGGATGATTATATTTATTTTAGGATTTTAATATGTCCCTAATATGTTTTATATTATTTGAGTGCTTGTGATCATAATTGGAATTCATCTAGTTTTTTTTAGTTTTCATCTAGACACTTTGGGTCTAATGACAGAAAATCTGAGTAGGTAGTTTGATGATGTCACCATTTCCACATGGGAATGAGTTAAGGGGAGTTGGTCATATGGTTGTGATAAAATTATTCCCTAGTTTATTTATAATTTTTTTTATATCATCCATATAATCATATCAAAATATATGTAAGTGCAAATTTGGGATCCTAGGCATTTTGACAGTGTTTTCTCATAGTCAAATTTTTAATGTGGCAAGAAGAGCTGAGTAAGCATTTTTATAGTGGCATATCTCACACATGTGGATGTTTAGGAGAATATGATTATATGTGTTTTTTAAATTTTATTCTTATTTTATTTTTTATAATTTTTTAGTCAAGCACTGAAGCATAACAACAAATATACATGTTTAAAGTTGGCCTTCTAGACAAGTTTTTGACATAGTTAGCTTTGTGGCAGAAAAATCTAAGTGAGAATTTTAATGTCATTATATGTCACATGTGTGAGGATTTAAGGATAATTTTCTCACATGTTTGGATTATAATATGTGATTAAATCATATGATCCAAATTTTAGATCATGCAAGTGAGTGAGGTAAAATATATGAATGTGCAAAGTTGGCTTTCCAAGTAGATAAGCAAGGTTCCCATAGTCATTTTTTCTCAAGTTAAATTTCAAGAAAAATCGATGGAGAAAGTTACTCCAAGAAGTTAAGAGTAAATAATATGGTTCCAATTTTCATGATCATGGAGGTTTTGATTAGGATCAAATGGTGAGCACCATCTGATAATGACCTGATTGATTCATAGAGATAGATAGAGTGCATTGAGTCAAAGTTTCTGGATTGCATGAGATGAGGTCAACATGTTCAAGGTTTAACATTTAGAATTATCAAAATTTATGTTATATTTTTATATTTATACAATAATATAGATAGTTCATATTTAATATAAGTATCAAGGACTCAAGATGTGAGCAATGTGGTCAAGGTTTAACTATGTTGACATTTAAATATTTGAATTTTACAAAGGGAAAAACTAGTCTATGGTATTTTGCCCATAACTTTTGATCCAAGATGAATTTGCTAATGGTATAAAAATAAAAGATGAATAGAAATCCATGGTGTATATAATGAACCTAATTTTAAGATTTTAAAATATGTAAAATAAAATATATTAAGGTTCAAAGTTGGTTTTATGTTTATGCATGGATTGTAAGTGACCTAAGAAGATTGTTCGAGTTTGTTTTGATATTATTTTGATATTTATTGATGAATTGGATATTGTGGAGTGTTTTAGACTCCATGAGGATTATTTTTTTGAATTATTATAGCTTTAAAAATCATATTTAATATGAATAAAGGTTTAAGAGTTGACTATGTATTCATGCATGGTGACTATGTACACAAAAATGTTGTTTGAGAAAATTTTGCTTAAGTAGAAGGATACTATGTTGGTTATTGTCACTTAAAGAGGACACATAGATAATATGGAATGGGTACATGAATTTAGAAGTGGTTATATATATATATATATATATATATATATATATATATATATATATATATATATTGATGAAGTGTTAAAGGAGTTAATGGGTTCAAATGAGACCTATAAGGGCTACAAGGGCCTAATTGAAAGGTGTAGTTCATTAAGGATAACTCATAAATGCTAAGTCCAACCTATAAATATTATATTGAGATATGTATTAATAATATAGTTTCTTTAAGGGTTAAATCATGCCTAATAGCTAGCCAAGATGATGATGATCATGATTTCTCTATAAATAGTGAAATCAAAGTTGTTGATTTTGAGACTTGAAAGACTTGATTATGACTAGGGAGAGATTTGAGAGAAGATTGTGTGTGTGAATCATGGAGATAACAAGAGGTAGAGTGCCCTGTGGATGAGTTGAAGATTATGATATATTGAAAATTATTTTTATTACTTTTAGGTCATAATTTTATTAGTAAAATAGTGCTCTTGCAGATTTAGTATGAGTGAAGGTCAAGAGTGATAATTAGAGGTCCATCATTAGGTTTTGAAGACATAATATCATAGGTGGATGTGTTCATAGGTTTTGTTTTGGAAGATCAACATATAAGGGGGTTGTTTCCTCCTTGTAAGGTGAAACTTGCTAAAACTCTAGTTGTTTTGGCAGCTTAGCTAGACAAGTGTTGTAGCTCCTTGGGATATTGTAGTCTCACTAAATAGGGATTGTAGTTCCTTGATCAGTTACAACTGGTATAAATTGGTTCTAATTATTATAGTAAATTATTCCAATTTCATATTCCAATGGGTTTTTTCCCCCAAGAGGGTTTCCCACATATGTCATGTGTTATGTGATTTGGCTTACATTGTCTCTTTTGTTTATTGCTATGAATTTTGTGTTTGCTTGTGGTAACTGGTTAAGTGTTTGTAAATATTGAAATTGAAGTTGGATTATTTGGTCTCACTGATTCACCCCCCTCTCTTAGTCATCATACCTATAACACCCTTTATTATTTTATTATCATTTTTTAGAGAAACATAACATCCCTTTAATGGCATCACTAGTATGTACCATACTTCAATTCCATCTAGGCCACTCATCACATTCACATCACATGAAATAAAGGATGAATATTTGGAATTTACATTTTTAGTTCAATTGAGCTCATATTTATCACCAACCTATACATATTTTCATGGTCGATAATGGTTCAAGTATTGATATGTGCACATTCACTCTTCTTTATCATCTTAGATACACATATGAGGACTTAATTCCTATGACAATAGTAATAAAATGATTCAATGGTCACATTAAATATCCATTGGTGAGATTACATTACCATTATAGGTTTTTTCCAAGAAATTATGCCACCATAATTATAGTAGTATCTAGTATAGGGATCTTACACATGTTGTTGGGGTGTCCTTAGATTCAACAGACTCACATAATTCCTTCCATAGTTCACATGTGTCTAAATTATATATATTCTAATGAATTCATCATAGTTTAGGGTATCCCATATTAATAACCCATAAAATAGAAATATATGGTTCTCTTACATCAAATTTTAGTTCATCCACCTAAAAGGGTTCAACCTATTATGAAAAATTAAAAATCAAGTGTATACCCTTAGAAGGAGGCCTATCCTTGAAATGGAAATTTAGTTGATATTTGTCATAGATTTTAGAGAGCCTTCTCTACTCATATACAACCTAAATTGATATTACATGTAACTAAGGGTGTTTCACAAGGAACACCAACACTAATTTCATACACTCCAAGATGGGTTCTAAAAATACCTAGAGTTCATCATGATCAATAATATGCATAATATTTTATAGATCATCATCATGAGAGTGGATCTTATTATACAAAGGGAAATTATTATTTAGATTTTGAATTCAACTCAATTTAGTCATGAAAAAATGACACTTTCCATTCATGAATGGTCACCCTTCCTATGCTAGATAAAAAAACATATTGATTTTGTGTCTCTTACAGGACTCAACGGTTAGTATCTTTCTTTCTATTTATCAATTTATATATGTAAGAATATCAAAAAATAAAATATCTCCAAAAAATTAAAAATTAGGACATATACATAATTTGTGTAGTTTATTTAAATCAATTAATTTATGCTCAGTGTACTCACTATTTCTCTATATATCTAGTCTATATCAAATATTCTTCACATGTGCACATGAGCAAATTCATAACATAGAGATTTCCATTTCTATACATAGTTGCAAGTCATGACACTATCTCATACCCATAAATTTTTCACTAAAGAAAGTGATCTAACTAAATAGTATCACACTATCTTCTCATCTGATCCCAACAAACTTGTCTAAGTGAACACAGGTTCCACATTCTCAGATCAAATCCAATAAAAAAATTCTAAAGCTTAATACATCTTAGCAAGTTCACTAAGCTCATAATTTTACATAGGTTTTATCATTTTTTTACTATCACTTATTGTTAATACATTGGTTCCTTACATTATAAAAAATATATTTGTATTGCTCACTTACACATTTTATGTCTTATTAGATACCTGAGTTACTAAAATATATTAGTTCTACAAATAACTTGTATATCAATATCATGTATTCATCAATATTTTTCATGTTTATTTTCCTACTCATATCTTATGTGTATTAATTATTTTTTATGGTGAAAAATTTAACTTGTCCTTATGTGTGCCTCTAACCCTTATTGTATGCTTTTATGCATGTGGTTGAAGTTTGAATATATCCCTTGCATGTGGTCCATTGGCATTATATTATGTGTTCTACGTGATTTTGTGTGTACTCTTTTTGTGTGGCATGGCCATGAAACTTGTTTGTTTGGTTTTCAATGCTATGATGGACACCATACATCTTACACATTTTTTAATTTCATGATCATTATCATGCATCCATCTCCAAGTATTTATATTCATCTTTCAGTACTCAGTTTTGATCAATTTACCACTACATATGAAATTGATAACATCTATATATACTTGACATTGTATATGCTTGGATTTATACATGAATATTACATAAAAAATTATTTATTAGTATATATTTTATGATTTCATGATCTTACAATGTCATTATTCCTACTCATAATTACATATTATCATAACATCTCTTGCATAATTTATTTTTATTTTAAGTTATTGTGTAAGATTCATAACTAACCTCAAAAGAAGGGGCATACATAGTGGATTGTCTTAGAGACTAAGCTCCAATAATATAGTATATAAATATAAATTTATAGGTTTTATACATAAGTACTTTTATACAATAGTGCTCTAATTGGATAAGAGTGCATGTCAATCATGTCTAAAGTAGCACATTGTTGTCTCAATAGACATAAAATTATTGTTTTTTATAATTCTGAGAGTGTATTCAATTTATAGGTTAGTTATAGAATTACTCAAAAATAGGTTTCAAATTTTTACATAGGTTTGTATCATATTTTTCTCAATTTGGGGGCATCATGTACATGTGTTCTATGTTTTCACTAAAAAATGTACTTGATATTACTCATTTCCATAATCTATATAACCTAATTATCAAATTAGGAGCATATGTGTGGTACATGACCACTTTCTTACTCATTTTTTCACCTTTTATGTAGATGGAGTGGTAATAATGTCCATTATATACATTTTATACACTAGACTAAGATCATATTATCTTTTATATCAATTTTGTGCCAATTTTACACCATGAATGAAACTTAATATGCATATAGTAGTTGGTTAACCTTTTTACACTAGTTTTTTCTAGAATAATATATAATAATTCATAGAAGGATTTCAAGCTACTCTAATTACATTGTGTTGTGCAATGATGGAGTTAATCACATCTTGAGTTCTTAAGCACACTCTCTTTTCAATGAGGTTTGGGACATGCATGGTCCAATCCATGTTCATCAATGAAAAATAAATATCTAAGGTTCCTACCCTCTCTAGTCACTAGTTTTTAATAGTTTATGAACTCAATCAAGTGTATTCATTCCTTTTTATTAGATATACAAATTTGTTCTTGTCTTTACTTCTTGATTTTTATCTTAAGTAATGATTGATTATT
>JARHVA010003392.1:0-42500 GCA_037957365.1 Torreya grandis | reverse complement strand
AAAAACCATTGGGGAGGTTGAATTGGATGGTAATATACCTTATTATAACCTAAAATATACTATTTTGCCTTTGAAAGTGTTTTCATAGGTCTGAACTCCAAAGGTAATGTAAAAATGTTTATGAAAAGGTGATATGATCACCTAGGAGAGATAAAAAAACATGGTTAGACCACTTGGAAGATATGGATCATAAAAAAATATGGTTTTTAGGTTTTTATATATTCTTATCAACCTTGTAACAAGTTCTCAAGGATGTCATATTATCGGTCCAATTGCTAATACCAACGAAATTAGACCTAATAGACTAGCAAGCCTATACAACTAAGGAAGAAGAATCTCTACCATGAATAGGGGTTAATAAAAGGTTTAAATTTAAGATATAAGAATATTTGAGAAGAATAGTGTGGAATTAAGATTCATAATGAATCTAGATACCATGTGTCAATTTCTAAGTTCTAACTACTCTTTTGATAAGTGTATTGTAGCTCTTCAAACAAGAACTCCTATGCCACTTGGTGAAGTTCATCATCAATCTGAGTAACACATGTTAAATAAGATGACAATAATATTTTTGGCTTCTTCCATTTGTATTTTTAAATAACTTGAGGAGGATGACACTTATCTATACATCTCTTATGCCTGTCTATCTATCATTCTTACACTCTTATATATATTGCCTTGAATGTCTTATTTTAGATCCTTTTGTTGAGTATGGTGAAGCCTTTCTCAATTAAACACATCTAATATGCCTTTGAGTGTTTAAAAAATGTGATTCTTACCTTTTCAAGTGCTTGTAATCATTGTATTTATGTGATTGTTGATGAATGCTAGTAGTAATGCCTTCACTCTCTCTCATTTATCCTCTCTTGCCTATTTGAAAATGGATTTTCTTGTTTCATGTCATAAGGTGAATTTATATATCCTTGAATATTTTAGATGTGGATTTAAATAATTAGTGTCTTCATTGGGCCTCTTTATTAGTAATTCTATTCAACACATTACTTATTACCTCCATGTTGAAATACTCATGATTTAAGGTCTTTGTTGAGTAGTGTGATCATATTCAAGCCTAATTACTTTTATTAGTGTAGTATGAAAAAATGTAGGGTGTTAATTTACTGCATCATCTCTCTAATTTACTTTATTTTCAATTTTCTCTCCCTTTTCTAGTAAGTAGTAGGTCTAGCATCAATTTTAAGGGTGATAACTTAAAATGTCTAGCCCGATCTAGAAATTAACCTCACTTATTATGCCACCAATAACCTATAGGTGTCTCCATACTATCACTTAAGTGATGGGATTAAAAAACCTCCTCAAGGGTTCAAATTTTGATGATAACAATAGGTAAGTTTAGGTATGCACTTTTCCTTTTACCCTATTAATTTTTATTTTTTTCATTATTAGAATTAAATGGGGGAGGGGGTTATAGACATATAAACTGACATTTTATTTCTAAAATTATGTAATTTTTACCACTCATTATATAAACTTAGCTCATGTTTGATTACATGGTCTTTGAGCACCCTTCCTTCTCTTTTTATGCTTATGACCCTTACCTCTTAATCAAATTTTGATTATGATATTCCTATTCCACATTCCAAACAACATAAAATCACTTTCAAACTGATCCACATGTCCAATTTATCTACCTCTATTATTTAGATAAGATCATTTTATTTATACTATCTCTCTCCCCAATTATGTCTAATTACACTAACCACAACCTCACCAAATATTAGCTCTTTGTTCAAATTCAAATTTACCCAATAAGTTGTCATGCACATTTCATGAGTACCATATAAAATAATTAAAAAATGTTAACTATAAAGCCACATTTTCTAACCATTATCTAGTAGAGGCCCATATGATTTAAAATCACCAGAACATCTAATTTCACCTTGATAGAAAAACACTTATTTTTACCAATACATATTCCACACATCCCTAATAACCCTAAGATAAGTTTGTATACACCTCTAAGGTCATGGGTTATTTTTGAAAAACTTACTCAATTTAGGATTTCACCAATATTTAGTATTTTTCATGAGTATTTCACACACACCACTATAACATGGGGTAACTACATGGATTTTGATCCCTCTTCAAAGTATTGATATGTAGTCAATGCTCAATATAGGGGGTGTTGAGGTATATAATAACTTTAACCACTAACTCCTTTTTACATTTTATCCATTTATCATTTTTGGTTTATTTATTTGGGGTTAAAATTGAAAAATAAGGTACATAATGTCTTTCACAAAAAATCAAGAGCTCTTGCACAATCAAACAAGACATAAATGAAAATGAACCTATCATACTAGTCACAGAGATTAAACCCTCACATGATGTCAACATACCCTAAGGACACAATGTAGGCTACCCTTGTCCAATTATATCATAATTTTTCCACATCCAAGCTTAGCACTATTCCTAATTTACACTATCATTATATAGTCAAATAGTCAATTTCATGACTGAACTTATAGTCTTGCACATTTGATTTCCAAATAAATTATATGTATTTAATACTTATACTTTTAGAAATTTTCCAAATTTTACAAGTTCTAAATCAGTTTGTCATTTATTGCATATTTTTAGCATTTATGTAGTGGTTTGTCTAATTAGGATTGAAAATCTGTTAATCCTAAAATTTTATTAAACAAGATCCTTGGTTTGATAACACCTTATACTTCCTCCCAATTTACCAATTATGTTGAGTCTCTTTATTAATCTTCATATTTTCCTTTGTACACAGATTCTTTGCTTTTAGTTCATTGATACTTTTTCTATACTTATTCCAAGAATTATTCATATTCTTCTAGTCCTTGGATTTATTTTCATTTTAGGAACTTACCTTCTTAAATTTTAAAATTGATTCAAATAATGAAAAAAAAATTATCTTACAAATTCTTTCAATTCTTATTATTTCAACCTATTGTATATCAACTATAGTATGGCTTAATTCACACTTAAATTATCACATCTAGATACATACATTCTATAGGAGCATGAATATATTCTTTATCGTTAGGGGCATGAACATCTTTATCTACATTTATATAGTCCTTTTTGTACATACATTGGGGACACATGGCTTGCCTCCCTTCTTGTCATATTATGCTTTAAACACCATATTGCAGATTGTTCAAATCCATCCCTTTTATACTATTTTGAATCATTGCTTATTATCACATTTTTAAGTATTTTAAATTCAGATAAATTTAAAATAAAATAAAATATATATCAAAAATTCAAAATAAAAATAAAAATATGGACCTATCAATTTCTCTAAATGTTACTAGCTTACTACTTTGCAGATGATATTTATTTCATGTTAAATAGATATCATATTCCATATTTTTAAAACACGCTACTTTTCATCAGGTATTTAGTGTGATACATGAATTTATATTAGATGGTTTTTAGATGTTGGGTTTTTTTATTACCCAACAACCTTATTAAGTTGGGGGTATCTCTTCATTCTCCATGAAAAATTCAACAAGCTGTATCTATTCACAAATTATTTACCATGATGAACTGCATACCATACAAATGTTTTACTAATCACTCATACTTTACATTTTATTACATGAAAATTCTATTTTATTACAATGGTATTGATATGTATGGTGATGTATATTAGTCTCATTTGTTTATGTTTACTTTTTCTTATTTTACCACATGATAAATTAGAACTTGTTTAATTATTGTGGGTGGCCTTTAGCCTTTTGTGTTCAACATGTACTTGTTCTTTATTTCATTGCATTATCATGTCATTTGTGTGTGGACCTTGACCTTGTGTTTTTATGAAACCTTTACATGTCACTTGTATGTGGCCTTTGGGCCTAATGTTTGACATTATATGTAAATTGTATGGCATCATATGTAAATTGTATGACATTATATGACATTGTTTGTATGTTCATTACTTGTTATTATGGTGCCATGATTTGTATCATTCATTAATTTTACTCTTTACTCTTACTTTTGTTTCATGATACATATCATGCACATGATGCTTATGTACTTCAATTGGAGATATTAACCAGGTCTAGTAAAATTGACATGTGTTTAATCTAGCTGAATTAAAAATTTAGAAATGTTTATATGGGATATTTAGAAATTTTGAAATAAATAGTGAGGTTTATATAGGTGTATATTAGTATAATGAAAGGTTTAACTTGTAATATAGAATGTTAGTGCAAGAGAATGGTGATTTTGGACCTTGTTTGAAAGATCAAGTAATGTGATCAATGTGTGTTAAGCTTGTCAATGTCAATTACCCAAATTCATATTATATATCTAAAACATGTTGGTTAGACAATAACTTTTTCAAGTACCATATTTCATCACTACCTACAAAAACACATGGAAAAGAAACAAAGGATACAATCCAAGTTATATTACAACTTAATAGTAAATTCAACATGTTAGCTCCACTAAAGAGGAAATTTTAAAAACTACCATCATGTCTTCATGGGATACTAAATAATTTTCAAATACTATATACACCTTCTAGGCCACAAGTCATTGTCGAATCACTTAATCACACTAGGATTACACCAAAATTTAGAATTTTACATAAGTATTTCACAAACACCACTATAGCATGGGATAAATACATGGATTTTTATCCCCCTTTAGAATATTGGTATCTAGGTAGCACTAAATAAAGGGGATGTTTAGGTTTATCACAACTTCAACCACTAACCCCTTTTTCCATTTTATTTTTTTATCATTCATGGTATATTGACGTAGGTTTATAAGTGAAACCTAAGGTACATAATGGATTCTATAGCAAATAATGAATCACAAGATACATAAATAAGAATTAAAGGAAATGGCACAAAGACCAAATTTTCACATAGATCAAAAACCTAACTAAAAATTAAATCTCCCCAAGGAGAATAGTTGGGTGCACCCATGTCTCATTCCAATGACCTTGTCTAAATGTCAAGTAAATTAATGTTTCATATTCACAACATAATTACATAGTCATATAGATAATTTCATAGTTGCATGTATAGTCATGCATCCCTTTTTTACATTTAAGTTATTTACTTCTATCATGTTTCCCCTTTTATCATCTTTCCAAATTGTGTCATTTATTGCATATCTATAGAATTTTGATTTTATGTAACAACTTGTCTAATAAGATAATTGATTTATATTTACCTCAAATTTGAAAAAACATATTAGTGGACCTATCTATTCATTGAATGTTGTTAAAACCTAACCATAGATGTTGTTAGGGGTTTTTATCATTATTTTTGTTGTTTCAAATTGTTGTCCTATGATTTTCATGTTTGATAAATTCTTCATTATTAACAGCCTTCTAAGTGTTTCTTTCATGTTTTATTAAATTTAATAAATTTATTTCTACCTAGATTAGACATAGTGATACATTAAGTTATCTTTAAGTTGAATATTTTTAGATTTTCATTGATAATACTATAATGGAAGAACTAGTTAATAGATTTGATGACACATATAAGAGATAATTAAAATGATTTCCTTCAAAGAATAAATATATACAAGTTGTATTACTTTAACCCTAAATTAAAAATATATTGGGGGTATATAGGGTTAAGAATATATAATTAGTTATAATACAAGGGTGATAAACTAATTAATAACACTCCAATTAATAGAAAAATCAAATAAAAAATATTTTGAGTTTATGTAACTAAGATTACTAAAAATAATAAAGTACAACTATTGAAAAAAAATAAAGAACAATGGTACTTAGTTGGTTTACTATGTGCAGGAAGATCTAGACTAGAAACAAATGTAAAATATGTAGGATTAATATTTATGATCAATCTTCATATTCTATAAATTGTACTTTTGTGGTCATAGACACTATTGTCAATGCTAGTGTTTGATTGTGATCAAGTGTCTAGTATGGAATAATGAATTGATTTGGATGGGACCAATTTCATCATTTTTAGTTTTATGCCACCTTTTTGTTTATGTATTTAGATATAAGTTATTGGTTGTCATTCTTCACTTATTTATCAAACCTTATCTCTTCACCCTTAGAATGCATTTGTTGAAAAATGGGTTAGTGGACTCATAGTGTCAAGTTACCCAAAATACCCTTCTATAAGTGGGTGATACATACATATCAAATGCTCCAAGTAGGGCCTCAGAATTATGTAGTTTTACTTATGTGTGGTAAAGTGTGTGTATAAGGGTGCAATATACCATATAAATATACATACATTGATCTATATTATAATTTGACCAATATCGCTCATAGGATATTATTTGAATGCTTCAAATCTATGTTATCACTACTCCTATTATTGATATGAAAATAGGAATGAATAACATAGAGTATAGTGTTTGTGTAATTTATTGATTTAGCTTTGTTATCCTAAAATTTTATAGATAAGGAATGAGAAGTCTTAGACTTGTATTTATACCACACATTTTGAAAATATCTCATGATAGGGTTCAATAAGATAGTTAAGTTGATCCATGGGTTTCGATCATTTTTAATTTAGATGAATTTTGGCTATTGGATAATAGATAAGGATCAAAATACTACCATCAATTGTCGTATCCCATTATGGTTGGTAGTGTCTATAGGGCCAAAATAGGTACTAATCTAAAATTAACAGTGAAGGATGTTTATCAAGTTTTAATATTTTTATATAACATATAAGACCTAGGTCATTTGAAAAATGTGGACCTTACTAAGAGATAAGAATGTAGGCATAATGAGATGGTGAATGAAATCCATTAAACACCGTGGAGGTCTAGAACTGAGGGGTAGATCCTTGATTGATATTTTTCAAATGTACAAGAATGAGATGATATAAATATTCAAATTTAGTATTTAAATTTCTCCCCATTAAATCTATTAATGCATAATGATGAAACTACTAGGTTAAAAGAAATAAATGTGTACATGGGTATGTATAACACAACTTGACTTTGATTGAGCCCATTTTGAGTTTTTTGTTATTGTATGGCCTATAACCAAGAGCATGTTACAGTATAAATCAATGCATACATTCTAAAATTTGAAGTGATTGAAATTATTGAAAATAAAGAAAAAGTAAGGAGCACATTTGTGTATCGATGCAATGATGTTGCCTCTTGATGCTTTAACTAGGTAAAGATGTTTCCTTATGAAGCATTTCAGTTAGATAAGGTTTAAACATGAACCTTGGAGATTTGAGGAGGGAAATTGGAAGATATTATTACCCTTATTCAGTGAAATCATGAGTTATGACATGTCCATTGGGATCATTATATCTCAATCACATAACTTAAGTGTGAAACATAAATTGGTAAGGGTGAATTATTTAATCATCCCATCCTATAAAACTAGTGATATTTGATGATTTAATCACTCTAATCTATAAATTTGGTGAGTTTTAATTATTTAATCACTTTATTATATAAAATTAACCCATTGATGTAATAAAAAAGGCTCTATAATAATTAATCTTAGTTTTATCCATGCATCTTGGTGACTATTATAATTGGTAATATTTTACAATTTTTGGTGTGATAATATGGCATGTGCACCTCATATATGTCTCAAGCTAAAATTTGGGTTTAATAATAGTAAAAATGTATATAATGTTGCCAAAAATATGTATCTAAATCATATAATTATGAAATATAGAAAATTATAAAATTGGTGTAAGTGTGGAGAACATGTTTGTATGACCTACCCCCACTAAATCTAAAGAATCTGAGAATTGGTATAAATGTGGAGAACATGTTTATATAATAGGCCCCAATTATAACTTGGAGATGATGAATATTGAGTAAATGTGGAGTTCATTCCTTTATGACATGCCCTCACTAAAATATAAAACTATGTAAATGTGAAAGTAGTGCCTCTATGACATGCCTCCACTAGTATGCCCCCCTTTTTAGGTGAGGGGAAGTAGAATCTGGTAGTTATTTTACCTTAAAAGGATAAGATAATTTTATATGTTTTTAATGGATAATGTATCATATAAGAGTAACATGACTAGGTAGATATATTAATGGGGTACATAGTATGTGATAACATCAAGTCCTAAGATGCATGATATAGATCATGGAAAAATTTAGAGTATAATAGTACAAGCTCAACAAATAATCAAGAACACACATAAGAGTATTCAAAGGTAATGCAAATAATATAATGGTCCAAGGAGACCTCATAAAATGGGAATATTCAAATGCCACACAATCAAAGGGATTTGACTTAGTAAAATGTCCAAATATTATATAAATGACATATTTAAATGTCCACATACAACATAGAGTGACATATTTAAATGTCCAAATAGGCAAACAAAGGCACACGGGACATAAAGCAATGGAGCATATTTAAATGATATAAAATTAAATACCATGAAAGATAATATAAATAAATGAAACACACTCAAAAAAGTAATAAAATGGAAAATTAGGACAAATATAAGTAACCGACATGAACCTAACATGTTAGTTCTTGCAAATAAGTGTTATAAAAAATGCTACATAGAGTAACATATCAATTACTTTATGAAATATATGAGTATGGATATAGACATGTGTAAGCATTAGGATATGAGATCAAACATGATAATTTAAAATGATAAAATAAAATATAGCATAGATTAATAATCATGATCAAAGAAATAGATGCCCCCAATATCCTTATGACGTGAGAAGAGGAAAGGTACAACATTTACATGTGCAAACATCATGTGTCTAGATATGTATGTCTCACACTCAAATATATGTGAAACATATGTATATATAAATACATGGTATGCCATCTACTAATATGGAGCAAAATACATATGTATAGTAAATAGTACAACTATAAACGTTTTGAATATTTTTGTATTATTTGAATGTTTTTGTATTTTTAGAATGTTTGATAGATTTGTAAATTCTCTTAGGTACAAAGGCATTAGGAGATGACTCCTTTACTTGCCAAAACCTCTTATATTTTCTTATTTTCAATGTTTCAATGTTATCTAGTAATTTATTTTTGGTAACTATTACTATGGGTTTATCACCAAACCCATCATGTGAAATACAAACTCATTATTTTCAAATTGGTAAAGAAGGGACACATCTATTTTTTTTTATAATTTATTTCATGTCTTCCAGTCATTATTTCCTATATTTTAAAGTTAAATTTGATCTGTAGTTCATTATCCATATTAGTGTATTAACCACTATTAGTCAGCATGTTATTGGTAGCATAGTGTATCCAAGGGAGTCTAGGAAAAGTAGACAATGATGTAACCCATGTACATCATGGCCCAACTATCATAAAGAATGTAGTAGTACAAAATGTTTCCTAATTATTTGTTTTATTATTAATGTGCAGATAATAACTTCCATATATATTTATAGTGATAGTTAAATCTTCATGTCTAGGATGTTTTGAATTGTACCTCATTATATCCTTGTCCTTTAAAATATTTAAAATTGGAGGTATTTTTATTTTCTCAAGTATAATTTGTATATGACCATCATGTTTGTAATTTTTAAAATTTATTTATAATGCCCCATAATTATCTACATATGTTAGGAGGTAAAAATATCAATTGAAGCTTAAATAACATAGAAAGTATTATATTTGGTATATCTTATTTTATTGTGATCTTTAAAATATGTTGTGGAGCCTTAGGAGAGGACTCCACATTATATACATGATGTATATGTATTTTTCCATTATAGGGTTGACTTAATATTTTTAGCCAAGAGGGATGGATTGAATAATAAGTATTTACATGTTAATATGATAAGTTTGCATTGACCTTATCTAAATGTGATTTTTTATCCTCTATTGATGAATTTAACTTATATGTACCATCACCTGTAGGTGTAAATAAGTTATGTGAGAGATGTTCAAGTGGATCAAAACTAAGTTTTTGCACTTGTTCATCAGTCATATCATGAGGAAGTTCATCATCATTATCATAGTAATATAAAACTTTGTCATCATTTTTTTCAATATTAACCACTAAAATAAGTTCAATTATTTGGTTTTATCACTATTTTAATCTCATCAGCTCCTTTGGTAATGTTTCTTTCTCTAAGTGTGCATCCATGTGAACCTCAGTGACTAGTTCCTTATAAGTATCTTGGGGTAAAGGATTTATTTTTATTGATTAAACTATCTCATAAGTTTGTATGATTTTAATTGTAATGTGTTACTTTAGTGGTATGATTTTAAGAACCCATTCTATGTTAGAATGTAATATTTGATAAAATTTTAAAGGTCCATCATTGAATGCATTTTGAATAAGCTCCCATCATGTATAAATATAACACATCAATGTAATGTAGATGGGACATACTCCATTGTATGTATCTAAGGTCTACCCAAAAAATAAGTTATAATTTAATGATTGGGATATTACTTGGAATGTAGTGGAAACCATTTCTAGTACCAATGTCATAATTAATGTGATTTGGTCAATTAGAGGGCTAAATGAATTATCAAATCCTTTGATATGCATGTCTAATTTTTAAATAAGGTTGGTGTTAATACCCATTATGGTTTATAAGGTTTTTAAAAACAAGAAAAAATAGAAAATCAAAACAAGCAAGGAAAGGAAAGAAAAATATTGTGAAAGGGAAATATTTACAAGATAATTCCAAGCTATCTCAAATTTGGAAATAGTGACTAAGGAGATGATTTTGACAATCACTAAGATCTCCTCACTAGTTAGACACCTAAAAGAGAACATAGTCATGTTTAGGATTTTGAGAAAGTTGGTAGGAATCCTACCAAGGGAAGATATGTACTTGTGTTTATGTCATCCTTTATGTTGAAAAACAATATCACAAAGAATATTATTAATAATGTTTTCATATGGTGCTTGATTTTAGCAAAACTTTCTTGGGCTTCTGAGTGTGTTGTCTATCTCTTTTGCTATGGATATAAAATATGGTTCATTACTTGATGGTATTATATCCATGGTGAGGTAGGGGTAGAGTCAAGTGCATGCATTGGAGTGTGAAGGAAGGAAGGTGCTGATGCAATTTTTGGTAGGCAAGGCTTTAATAGGCAAGGGGGATTAGAAAGAAAGAATGGGTGCCATATTAGGTCATCTGTCTACCCCTAGAATTTTAGAAAATCAAAAATCTCAAGATTTTTTGTGGTCTGCAATCTCACACTTTGATTAGGCTAGGGTTATGTATGTGGAAAAGAATCCTCTAGTGGTAAATTTTGAAGATAAATCTTTGGAGGAGGTTTTGGAAGGTGAACATTGGTATGTGAGGAGAGGTCTAGTCTGCCACTTTGATAGGTTCTAGCCTTCCCTATCTTTTCTTCACTAGTGGATTTTAAATTCTTAGTAGTCATTACTAGAAGGTAGTATGAAAATTTATTTATGTGCTAAAGGGTTATTTGTTATGGTTTTTGATAATTTGTCTGATCACAATAAGATTTTTTAAGGTAAATCTTGGAGCTATGAAAATCACCTTCTTTTTTTGTAACCTTGGTCTCTTGATTTTAATCCTCTGATGAAAAATCTTTCTCTTCACCCCATATGGGTGAGGATTCCATATTTACCACTTCAATTCTAGATTGAATCTAGTCTTTCAGTTATTGGAGGATCACTGGGAGATGTACTAGAAATTGATTTTTATTCATTGAATTATTCTTGAACTAATTTTGGTAGAATTTTGGCTTATTTAGACATTACTCAGTATCTTCTTGATAGGATCAAGTTAAAAGTGAATGGTAGAAGTTGGTCACAATCCATTTACTTTGAATGGATCCCCTCCAAATGTCAAAATTATTTTTATATTAGTCATCTTTCCACTTGTTTAAAATCTAAAAGGAAAATAGAGTCTTCTCAAGGGAAGGAGGTAAATGAGGAGATGCTTATAGTTTTTATGAGTAAAGATTTAGTTAAGCATTTAGGAACTATTTCATAGTTTATTTTGAAAAAAAAATCAAAAAATATAGTAACTTTAGTGCCCATACTTCATAATTCTAAGTTGGTTGGGTCTATTGGAAAAAATGTAGTGAATCTGCTCAATAAGAAGAAAGTTAAAAAAGATAAATTTGTGGATGGGACCTATTTTTCAAGTTCATATTTTGATAAATTAGAGAATAAAGAAGAATGGAAGGTTGTTATAAGTAGGAAAAAATGTCATCTTATTCCTAACTCTCCTCCCAGGATTTTTAGTATTCAAAGCAGTTCAAAGAAGGATGAGATTTAACAATTTTGGGATTTTATTTAGATAAATTTTGTTTATTTAAATCTAAAGAATTTTTAAATATTTTCAATATGTTGGATTCATTTGTACTTGGATAGCTATATGTCTTAACATTTTTTACCATAAATCCAACTATAATTGTATTTATGATTTGTTATGTTTTTTAGGATGGGGACCTATTTAACCATGATATCAAGATAAAAATAAAAAAAATTATGCAATTTAATAAGATTTAAGTTATATAACTAATCCATTTACTTACATTACATTAATAAGAATCACCTAGGATAGATTTTAGTAAATACATCTACTCAAACATTAAACTATGGTGAGGGATAAAGGTCAAAACCAATAGCTATCAGAGTAACTTGTATACCAAACCTAGCAAAGATGTTTTATTTATGATATCCTAGTGGTGAATCCACTATCAGTTGTTATTTAGTTAATATGGGAACATCATTAGTGTCCACATTATCATTTTTATCATCCAAAAAATGTGGACTTGGTTCTTCCCAAGTCAAGGACCTTTTGGATTTATCATTAGTGACTAGATAATTTAGAGAACTATATTAGATTAGGTAATTGTCATCTTCAACTCTCATTTGCCTCATTTTTTCATACATATCACTATGTTCATGACAACTCATTTCAAAATTAATTATGTCTATTGTTGAGAGAATCTTGTTAGTGGTCCAGTTGGCATAGTCACACCAACACTAGGTGGGGAAAAAAGGAGGGAGAGGAAAATCTCAACTTGTGAGGATTCCCCCATATTTCCCCCTTATACCTATCCTAAAAGGAAGTAAGCTATGATAAAAACTTCCACAAGTTCTTTATCTACCAATTCATGGCATACCAAATATCTCAGTTGGTTGATGCAATCTATTCCATACAAGGGGGAAGTTGGAAGTATTCTCTAAGACTTTTTTAATAAACCTAGGGTGTATCTTTTGTTCCATAGGAGCCAGATAGTTCAAAAATACTAGTGAACTCATTGTAGGTTGATGTCTATCTCTAATATATTAATTTCAACAATACATAAAGGATAAATGATATAATGTACATGTAGTACAAATAACTCTTGGGCAACTAACTACAATTCAGACTATGTTCTAAAGCTAAACTAACATAGATATTAAAGAAACAGGAAAAGAGAGAGAGGGTAATGAAAAAATAAATATGATCTCACTTTATAATGAGGGAATTTATAGTTATTTTAAACAAACAAACTTCTTAATAAACCATTCCATGTTTAGACAACACAACATAACATAAAATAGTGGTGGTGTAAAATTCTAAAGATCAACAAGCTACATAAAAGATTGAAATAAAACCACTATAAACAATGAGTATGAAATGAATATCAATTATAGATATTCCATATAATAGATAATTCATGAAATGCAACACTAATATTCATCAATGTTCAAACAAACTATAGAAATGCCATCAAATAGCCTTAGTATAGGATCAAATTAAAAACTAAGATATGCAAATAATAAATTAAAATGGAAAGGAGAAGGAGAAGGGCCAAGTCCTCTACAATAGATCTTAATTATAAATGGACCATACATTAATGCAATGGATAACTATTATTATATATGCCAATTAGTCCACATAATCATAAAGCCAACTACATGATCAGTGTTGGAAATGATTAGTGAGAGGTATCTACCCCCATTCAAACACAAAATGAGCCATGTGAAATCCTAACAAAATTAGGATTAAATCCCTAATAATTGACTTTCTAATTCGAGTCATTTAAGATCTCCTCTTTCCATCTAGTTGACTGTACTCTACTTAGCCATGGCCATACCCAATTAAGATGACTTGCTATCATTTATTCCCTGACTCAATCTTAATGGCCACACTATGTCCTTATATTTAATTATAATATCATATATACCTAAAATAACACACCCCATGGTCCTTTTATTCTATAGAAGATAAAATGATTCATGATTATGTCAGTTTGAATGGGTTTATAATACTATTCTTAGGTTTTTATGGTTTAGACAAACATAACAGTTATAATGAGCATTAAGTTCAAATCTAAATTCTATTCATGGAGGATAAAGACTATTACTTTATAAGGTCATTCCATGTATCCAATACTCACTATTAAGGAAGAGCCAACATGTCATTTATCTATTGAGGTCCTACCACATGTCAATTTACCATTATCTTTTACATCTAAAAGTTTTGTGGTTTATTTAGAAAATTGAGGGGGACAAAGAAGTGAATAATTGAGATTGAGCCACATGTCCTCATATTGGGCATATGGAAAGCTTATAAGATATGAATAATTTAAAAAATACATGGGGAAGTGATGAACAACAAGTGTAATCTCCTCACTTGCATATGGATTTATGGAAATAAAGTGACTATTAATCTATAAAAGGAAAATTAGTTAGTGTATTTTGAATTCAGACCATGATAAAAAAAAATGACTAAGTATAAAACTAAAAGAAAGGAAAAAGGCCCAATCTAAAATCTAGATTTCAATTCAAATGAATAAAATGAAAAAGTCTTCAACTAAAACCATATAAACAATAAGTAATTTTAATTTAAAAATAAGTATAAATGGAGTGAGGGGATATAAAATAAATAAAAAGATAAGTCCAATTTGCTTAAAGTATAACTGATTTATTCTAACTATCCATAAAATTACTAAACCCCCAAAAAAACACTTAAGAACATAGCTCATGAAAATTAAAATGAGAAAATAATATACTAAAGTGTTCAAGGATTGGACATAGAAACTCTAAAAAATAGTTGAATAATCTACACAAATCTAAGGTGAAGTGGCCCCGAAAGTGGAAATTCTAGTATCTTTTAGAATATGTCTTAAGGTAGGCCAAGACTTAATAGGTTCATGAAAATTTAGATATTTGTATCAATGAAGTATTTTATTGAAACTCTTTTAGGCTAAGTAGATATAATAGATCTTTTAATTTAAAACTTACTTCAAAGGGTGAAGCCATTAAAATAGTAGGACTGAAACTTGTCAAGAACCATTTCAATCAATCATTGAATAAAAGAGACCCAGACTTGATTAGGCTAGAAGACTAGACTCGAGAGAAAAATAGGTTCTTGATTTTGTGAATAAATTATATCATGTTGTGTAAACAAAAAAAAATTAAAACCCTATTATAAAATAATCTTGATTATTTTATAACTTTGAAACCCTATCTACAACGCAAAATATTTGGCTTAGCTTAAGCCTAGAACATGAAACATATTATGCAAAGACAAAAAAGGGAGAGGATATAGGATTCAATTAGATAATCTCTTTGACCAAAATGTGTTAGTGCATTCATCTCCTTTATGAAACTTTTAAGGACTAAGATATACAATTAGGGTCATCTAACTAGTGAATTCTACCTTAGAACAAATACCTAGACATTAATCTACTACTAGATAGGCATTTATAGCCTTGATGGAGTTTCCTCTAGTCCCAAACAAAGCCTTGATTAATTGTCATCTAGGTTTTTATAGACTTAGTAGTGGTTTATTGGATCAACCAAGATTGATCTTTATGAATTTAATTTTTATTTTCTAAATTCTTTTCTATCTTTTTCTTTTTATTGAACATTTCAATCCTGGTTTGGGGACTGCCATGGTAAACAAAGAGAGGAATTATAGATTTTTCACCTTCAAAATTTGGATGTAATAGTTTTATCTAGGTATGTTTAGGAGTCTTTAAAGTGTTATTTTTTATATGTCTTGAGAGAATGTTTTAATAAATTATATAGCCTATCCCAAACTTCTCAAAGATAAACACATTTAAAACACATGTGAATAGTTACAACTTTCAAAACTGATTTGAAAATTGAATCCATTGTCACAAAAACTCTTAGTACCTACACATAAAAATAAAAATTTCACCACTTGATTGAAGTATTATCACTCTTCACCATGGAATTTATTAAAACAACCATAGGACAACAATATTTAGGGAAAGGCCCAATAAGGAGAACATAAAAATGCACAAGAAAAGTAGACCCAAATAAAACATCAAAAAAAGAAAAAAAATAAAGGAAGGGAAATGAATAAAGCAAAGATAAATAATTTAAATATGACCCCAAGCTAATTAAATCTTATAAATAGTGTTTGAGGAATTGTCTATTAATAGGAAATGGAACATCCTAACTAGTTAGACACCTTAGGTGAAAAACATTTTGGCCTAAGATTTGAGATATTTGTAAGGGTCCTATCCAAAGGGATTCAAACTTTATATGTTGGCCCTTCCTTTCATGATCCTTGTACCAAAGTAATACTAAATTAAAAAGATTAAATGACTTAGTTTTGGCTCACTTTTCAAACCCATGTTTGATGATTCCTTGATGCCTGCTAAGCTGAAATAGGGTTGCATCACATTTTTCTTCCAACTGTATTAGTTTCATGAGGTGAGCCTCTATGTTGTTATCAACCCTTAAGTAATATTTAATTAAAAACAAGGTGAAAATTATGAGGTTTACATGGAATAATATGTTTTAGCCATATACCATATGGTATGTGAAATTACTTAAGGTAGACTTGATCCTAGTCGTATTAGACCATAATGCAAATTTTAGAATAGTATATCAATCACTAGGATTTCTCTCTAAGATTATCTTGATTAATCCAAGAATTTTTTCTTAGTTGATACAGATAAACCATTAAATTATGGGTATTAATTGGATGAATATTTAAGAATTACCTATTTTTCATATGCCCATTCTATAAATTGCAATAAGGAGAAAGCAAGGTCATTATCACATACCAAGACAAATGACATTTTGAAACCTTGTTACAATGTGGTCGTTAAGGAACATAATCACCACTTTAGTTGTGAAATTTATAAATGATTTTGTTTCAATACAATACATGTAGTAATAATTTATAGTAAGGATGAATTTTTATCCCATGGAGGAGTTGTCATAGATATCCCCCATAAAATCAATCCCCCACTTTTCAAATGGATGAGACTTAATAATCGACTGTAGTGGCATGGCTAGAGTGCATTCCTTATGTGTAGTGACTTGATAAATATGGAATATCCTTATATGAGAATGGACATCTTTGAAAATATGGGGCTATTAATAATTTTCTATAAGTATTTGATGGGCTATGGCACTCCCTAAACCATGACCAATCCCATACTTCCCATGAAAACTAGTTAGTACTTCAATTACTTCAAAGTTGCTTAAGCATCTCAAGTAAATGCCTTCATGGTTTTTAATATACAAAATTCATGATTTGATAATTAAAATACTAATTTTAAGGTCTAATTCTCCTTCGAGTGTAGTTTAAGTGGTCTAGACATTCATTTTCAACAAAGAATAGACCACATCCTGATACCAGTCATCATTTGTTATACTTTTTATTATTTATTATTAGACTATTATCTATGGATCCACCTAAGTCATTATATTATTGAGTCATTAGCCCCTAAAAATATCCATAGGCTACATATCCAGATCAAATTATTGTAGTATATTGATCCATTTATCATATCACTTGACTAGCTTATTCTACATTAGCATTACCTTCACAGTTGGGTCATGAACTACAACAAATACTTTGTGGCATAAAATGTAGTGAATAATTTTTTTGACCTTTTAGATTAAGGAAAAATATTTACTATAAATGGTTAAGTATCTAATCTCAACACTTATAAGTGGGGTGATAAAAAATGAGACATGCCTTTCATCCACAACCCATTTTATTTGCATTAAGACATAAATAATTGAGTGTTCAAAAGCAAAAAAATGGATGTAAAAGGGTTGCATATGGTTAGGAAAAATAAGCACTAGCACCTTTTTAATTTATTCTTTTATTTGAGCAAAGGTTGTTTATGTTTTAATTGTCCATTTGAGCTTAGTGTCCTTCTTCAACATGTTTCTTAGAAATCTAACTACTTTAAACTTGACATACATAAACTTTTTTATGAAATTTATTTTACCAAAGAATAACTTAAACACTTTTTTACTACTAGGTAATATATTTTTCAAAATGGATTCCACTCTTTTTGGATCTAATGAGATACCTCATTCAGATATAATGTGTCCCAACAACTTATTTTATGTGATACCAACTATTCATTTCTTTGGGTTTAGGGAGATTTCAATGTCTTTACACCTCTATAAGACTACTCTCAATTATTTCACATGGTCCTCTCTTATCCTACAAAATATTTTTAGGTAATCCATGTATATGAATATGTATCTACTAATGAGGTCTGTGAATGTAGTATCCATATCCTGCTAGAAGGTGGTACTTGCATTGATTAGGTTGAATGGCATCCTTTTGTATGTGAACATGACCCACTTAGTTGTAAATATTGTCTTTATTTATTTTTTCATCATTGACCATTTATTGATTGTATCAAAAATATATATCAAGGAATTACATCATTTGGGATCCAAACACTATTTTTAAAACTTCATTTAGTGAAGGTAGTGGGTAGTTGTCCTTTTTAGAAGCTTTATTTAGATTTATAAAGTCAATCCAAAGTCTAAACTCCCTACTCATTTTTTGAATGGGCACCAAGTTGGCCACCTAGGTGGAGTGTCTAATAAGGTAAATGATATTTTTAGAAAGTAACTTCTAGACTTCTCTAAGAATTAAAAGCTCTAATAATGGATTAGTTGGCTTTTTTCTTTATAAAAATAATTTGACACCATGATTCAATGGGATAGTATGCATGAGGATGAAAGTTTCAAATAATTTCAAATCATCATAGCTCCATAAAATGATGTCACCAAAGTCCTTTAGATTTTTTATAATCCTTTGATTTTTAATCTAGGAACAAGTTGTGCCTATAAGCACAAGCTTTGATTCTCCTACATTTCCTAGATTACAATGTTGATGGGGAATCCCTTTGGTAAGGGTTATTTTATCCATTTCATCCTGGTAATCCATGTAAAATAGCATTTCCAATGACACCATAACTTTTTGTATATTATTAGTAATCAAGTTGATGACCCCTTATTCATCTAGTTCAAATTCTTCCCTGTCATCCTCATTGATGATCTAAAACTCAAATGTAGTAGTGTTGGAACTGAATTTGATTTAACTGTTTTGGGAATAATGGAGTTTTATTCATATTTTAGTTAAAGGTTTAGATTAATAAATCCATAAAGAATATTTTAATAATTACAGTCCTAAATTGTATAATTTTGTTTGTCTTTTTTATCATTTTAAAAATAACAATAAATAAGGAGAACTATAACATAGCTTGAAACTAGACTAAAATAAATGATACAAAGCTTGAAACTAGTTGTGTAGGACTAAGATAGTGTCATCCACCTAAATCTAGACTTCATTTTGCAAATGGAAATGAGCACCAAAAATAGGACACTTTGGTGTTTGGTGATATTGTCCACTCCTACCACTATTATCCAAACTAGTCATAGAGACCTAATTTTTTTTGGGTTTTTGCACTATTCCTATGTGAGCCTACCTATGAAATATTGAGTGTTAATTATTGATATAACTCATTATAGAGCTGATTTAATATTCAAACCTGAACCCTCCATTATGCTTGATAAAATGATGTTTAAATCAATTGAGAAAGGGGGGATTAGTGTGTATGATGCACTGAAAGTGTAATCCACACCCCTTATGTGGGCATGTTACCTACATACCAATAATTTGAAGAGGGATCAAGCCATATGTAGTTCTCCCACCTAGTGTGCTTTGTGAAATAGTGTGATACCAATGCAAAAATTCTAAATGGAGAGTGTTTGAGGTGGATAGGGACTAGTATAAGGGTTTGATTATGTTTACAGCTATATTAGGTGACTATATGTAGAGAACAAGGAAATTTTCCTTAGTGTTTTTATTTGTATTATTTATTGATTTGTAATATTTATCACCTCTCTTGTAAATGAGATTTGGATGGGCTTTTACAGGGAGCCATTAGCCATGGGTTAGATATATTCATGCTAAGACCACATAATGAAGGATAGAGATTAGATGAAAATGACTATTGGGGATCAAAATACAAAGGGATAAAAATGCTAAAAATGGGACACCCTAGGGTTTAACACTATATTCCAAGTATGATGCTCCTATCCTATAGGCTCAAGACCTAGGAGAATAGGATTAGCCTAGAAAATATGGTTTGGCTAAGTTGGAATCAGGGTTTAGAAGGTTCTAGATGACTGGTAATGATAAATAAGGTGTCTAGAAGGGTCATAAAGGCATGTAAAAAAGGCCTATGGATAGGGTGTCTTAAGCAACACTCAAACTACCTCTTTTGGACATTTTATATGACTACATTTACACCCCCCCCATTTATTCTAGTTATACAATAAAGTCAAATACTAGGATAAAGGAAAATAAGAAAGTGTACTTGAACTTACCTACAAGGGTGAAGCCTATGAAGATGTGTGATTGTTAAGTGATGCTAAGTGATGATAGGTATGTGTTGTACCAAGATTAATATCATGAATGGAGTTGAGTGTTTAATTCCCTAAGGGTGGATTAAGAATATAAAGGTTGGTCATTTAGCTCCATCATCAACCACTAAGTGAAGTTATGTTATCATGTATGTGTTAATTGATGCTTGAACTATGTGTCTGATCCCTCTGAGTATGTGGATCAAGAATACAGAGGCTAGCTAGTCCTTTGGCTCCATCATTACCCACTATGTAGTGAACTATGAACTAATAATGGCATGAATGTGTGTCATATGAGATGGATCACAAAGTGCATAAATGTTATGTAATATGCCAATGTGGCATGAATATTTGAATGTGTACTGAGAACTAGGCCAATTTTGGCCACTTTAAAAGGTGGAGATTAGGCTTATATGAAAGCCACTCCAAAATTGAGAACTAGGATTATATGAAATCCACTCTAAAATGATGTCAACCACTTTAAAATGGAATAAGGCATGTAAATGTTGAGAATACCTAGGTAATAAAATGAAAAGGAAAGAAAATAAGGAAAATGTATCACACACACTTCCCCTAATCACTAGTGTCTATAACATGGATTCTGATCTAGAAGTTATACCAACTACCCATTCTAAAACTCAAAGTGAGAGCCATCATTCCATGCATGATGCCCCTTATATCTAGATACTCTAAGTAAAACTATACTAAAACTAATCAATCTAAATTAAACTATATATGACAAAACTATAATTGATCTTACCTTTCTATCTCTTTCTATAAATTTTGGGGTTTTTGTTGTTTGGATAGGAGCATCACAAATAGGAAACTTTGTTGTTTAGCACTATAGTAAAAAATGTTGCTCTTTTACTTTACTATTTTTTTTATCACTATTCTATATTCATCACTATATTTCTAGTCTATTATGCCTAGTTTGAATTCTGATTACTATTTTGAGTATTCTAAAAACTAATTTTTGACTAGTAGAGGGATCTGATATCTATGACAAAACCCTTATTTATTTACCCCTTTTCTAAGGGCAGGAATGAAGATCTTACAATGACGACCCTCAAAAGAGAGAGCCCTACAAGTGTGTTATGTTTTAAAATACATGATATAATAATAATAATTGAAAAGATGTCTCAAGATATAACATAGTTTGTATTGGATATTGTTAGATCAATAGGGGTATGCCTAGATAGATGTAACAATGTAATAACATATGCAATATACTAAACTAAAAGTGGAAAAATATTAGTTGTTAGTTTTCAATGAGGGATGGAAAATGATGTCCATCATGGAATATAAGAAGGAAATATAATTCATGATGTGAATCATGACATTACAAACAACTAAGAAGCAAATAAGCATATAAGGCAAGAAGCAAGAATCATAAAAAATTGGACAAAGGGCCAAGAAAACAAGTGACATGGGCACATGTCACTCAAACTAGGAAATCAAGCATGCAAGGCATTTTCAAATGCACACATACACATACAATTGAAAACAAGCAAGATTGACATGAGGGCCATAAGTAAATACAAGAGTTACAAGAAAAGGACATTAAAAAATGTCCTAAGGCACACATAAGTAACAAACTAGGAACTAAGAAATGCAATTACATCTAGATACTAAAATCAAGAAATTAAGGCATGTAAATTCTAAAATTACTATCACATCTAACTAATCAAAGCAAGAAGTAAAAGCATGTAAACTATGTAGTACAAAACTAGGTAGATGCTAAGAAATACACAAGTGATATATACTAATGAGTGTCGATAAAATAATCTATGTAAGGTAGTAATTAATGTACATAAAAAATGATAACTAGAGTATGTGGTTTAGGAATGACATAACTTTGATGGTGTAGTCATGTAGAAGATGCCCTTGATGGGTATATATATCAATGTATGTCTTGAATGTATAAGTAGGATGCCCCTTTAAAGGGTAGAGTGAAGCAATCAAGGGTCTGGGTGTCACTACACACACTAAAAAAAGATCAAGTGAAGCATGGTAATGTAGATAAATCAGTAAATAATAGCATAAAAAAACAAAATGTAATTCTAGCATGGTATTAGAAATGTAAATCATGGATATTGCATATAGTTGAAAAGTGTTTTTGGTATTTTAAGTTATTTGAATGATTTATATATATATATATATTTTGACATGTATTATTTTTGGTATTTCAAAATATTATATTGTTTTTGTTATTTTGAAATAAGCTATGTACAAGTGAGCTAAGAAATTATATACAAGTAATCTAGGAAAAAAATGATACTAACTGATGAGTCTTAGAAGAGACTCCTTATCATGGTATCCTATATCAAACAAAGTAATCATGCATGATTATGAATCATGAGGGAATGGATATAAATATGAATCTAAATATTTAGATTCATTATCAATATCTTAGAAATTATAATAACCTCTATTATTCCACTCATCATTATCATCTTGATTTTGAACCAACAGAATGTTAGTGTTGAATTTTATTGTATCTAGATCTTTTCCTTTGATAAATTATGTCTATGAATGATTTGACTTAGGGTGTTCAATAAATCCCAAACCTTGGTGACAAAAATTATCAACTACTAGAATAGGAGTAGTGATGCCTTGAGCATGCTTTCCTAACCCTTGAACTTGATAATCAAACTATTGTAGATATTTTTGACCAAGCCCATACTACTTTGAAAGTTGAGCCTCAATTTGGAGAGGTAGTTTTTCATCTTTTTCATGCTTTACCTATGTTTTTTGTATTGTTTGTTTCTCTAATTTTGATTTTTGATCCTTTTATTATTTTGAGTTATGCTTTGATAACCACTTTTGTATTGTTTCTAAATTTGACCCTTTGTGAATGTGTTCCTATGTTATTATGGATTGCTTGATGGATTTACCTTGTATAGGTTCATAATTAGCAATTATATATTGTTTATGTTTTTTCAATGCCAAACATGAATCTGTGTAATGCCCATGCATTCAATGATATGCATAATAAGATCTAGATCTTCTCACTGGATGTAGAGGAGGTATTTTGATCAACTTAGATTTAATCATTTCCCTTAGTACCTCACTTGAGCTCTTATTTTATCTTTGAATGCTTTTTAAATTACTAGTTGTAGAGTTACTTTGATATGATTTCTTGTTTTGATATGTAACATTACTTGTAACCAATTGACTAGGTGAAGGTGCATATACATGATTGACACTAGGGTACATTTGAGGCTTTTATATTATAATATTATTTCTTAATGTTTTTATATTTTCATGTAATAGTTGATTCTATGTTTTAAATCTGAAATTAACTTTCTCATACTGGTGATTTGATCCCTTAGAGTCTCACAAGTGCAAACCCTATTTTATTTTGATTGAACATGTAAGCACATATGTTAAAAAGGGTTTGAAGAAGCTATAAGCTAAATGTATGCATTAGGAAAAATAGTATAGGTTACCTCACCTTTTTGAGAAGTGATAGCATGGACTTGGTTAGAGGGAAAGTAGCTATCACCCTCTTTGGGAGAAAAGGAGAAGGAAATTCTTTCCTATGCATAAGATATGGCATTGAAAATTGATAGGTGGTTATTAGATTATTTAATGGATCCACTAAATATGTAAGGATTTTATTCTTGATTTAATTACACATAATAGAGAGATAACATGTTAAATAAGTAATGCAATATGACATATATTTTAATTGGTCATAAAATAACATGTAAATATGTATTTATGTCATTTTTGAATTCAAGTCAAATGAAAGGAAACACACATGCAAGAGAAACTAGAAAATTTTTCATAAGTAAATCATGATTAATAAAATTGGAATATTCAAGCCAATGTGCAAAAATCAAAATTTTAATTTTGAAACTATAGGCTACGATTTGAGAATATCAAGACCTAGTATAACAACTAGTGTTTGAAAGAAATAATTTTTAAAATTACTATGATAAATTTTAAAAATTAAATGTGAAAATTTGGTTTATATATGTAATAAAAATTATAATAATATTACTAAAATTAGTAAGAAAATTTCCCCAGGGTTTCTAGGGTTTTGGTACACAAACAAAGTAAGTCAGGTTCACTAAATGATTTAACTATTTTGGGAATAATGGATTTTTATTTTTATTTTAGTTAAGGGTCTAGATTAATAAATCAATAAAGAATATTACAATAATTACAGTCCTAATTTGTATAGTTTTATTTATCTTTTTTACCTTTCTAAAAATATCAATAAAAAAGGAGAGATATAACTTAGCTTGAAACTAGACTAAGACAAATGACACATAGATTAAAACTGGTTGTGTAAGACTGGGATAGTGTCATCAACCTAAATTTGGATTTCATTTAGTGAAAGGATATGAACATCAAAAATAGAACACTTTGGTGTCTAATATTATTTTCCACTCATACCACTATTGTCTAAACTAGTCACAAAGACCTAAAACTTTCTAGATTTTTGCATTGTTCTTATGTGAGCCTGTCTGTGAAATATTGAGTGTTAATTGTTGATGGAACTCATTGTAGAGATGATTTAGTATTCAAACCCTAACTCTCCATCATGCTTGATAAAATTATTTTTGAATCACTTGAGAAAGATGGGGGTTAATGTGTAAGATTCACTAAACATGTAATCCACACCCCTTATGTGGGTATGTTGCCTACATACCAATACTTTGAAGAGGGATCAAGCCATATGTAGTTCTCCCACCTAGTTTGCTCTATGAAATAGTGTGATGTGGATGAAAAAATGTCAAATTGAGAGTGCTTGAGGTTGCTAGGGACTGGTATGAGGGTTTTATTGTGTTTTCAACTATATTAGCTAACTATATACAAAGAATAAGGAAGTTTTCCTTAATGATTTTTTTTGTATTCTTGTTTGATTTGTAAGATTTGTCACCTCTCTTATTAATGATCTTTGGATGGGTTTTTATAAGAAACCATTGGTCATGGGTTAGATGTATTCATGCTAGGATGACATAATGAAGGATAGGGATCAAATAAAAATGACTATTAGGAATCAAAATGCAAATGGATAGGAGCACTAAAAATGGGACACCCTAGGGTCTAACATAATAGTCTAAGTATGACACTCCTATCCTATAGGCTTAAGACCTAGTAAAATAGGATTAGCCTAGGAAATATGGTTTATTTGAGATAAAATCAAGGTTCATAAGGTTTTAGATGACTGGTAATGATTAATAAGGTGTATATAAGGGTCATAAAAGCATGCAAAAGGGACCTATAAATAGGGTCTCACAAGCCACACTCAAACTACCACTTTGGACATTTTATATGACTATAGAATTCAATGATATGTTGATCATATTTGAAAACTTAGATGTTTTTGATATTGTTTAGAATGGAAGGAGTAGATACCATCTCGAGTAGATACCATCTCAATTGAGAATCTCCTCAATCTAGAATTAGCAATGGGCTCCATAGTACTTATAGTTGTTGCCAATGCATCTATTTTATAATTCTTTCTTTAGGGTAGCATTTGGATGTTGAATGTATATAAATATTCAATCAAGTTCCACACTCTACTATATTACCTTTAAATGTGTTTTTCATTACAAACATAGTGTTTTCTAACTTATTTGACAACAAATTCTAAATCTCCAAGTATTTTGAGGTTATTCAACTTTTTCATTTAGTGTAAATTGGAGGCCATACACCAAGGCTTCATACTCAGCCATATTGTTAGTGTAATCAAACTATAGTCAAAGGATTCTAAATCTGACCTTCCTCTTGGGTTGATAATATCAATCTTAGCACCACACCCACTCTTTGATTTAGAAAAATTGAAATTAAGGGTCCACATATGATCTTTCATTGTATGTAATGGATTTTTTAAGATGGGTGTCATTTCTATGTTCACTTCTTTGTTATCCTTCCCATATTATAGGGTTAGAATATCTTCTTCTTTAGTTGCCAATGACCTTCTGGTTTGATTTTTATTAGTTAATGTGGATACAAAATTACTCAGCATGGTAGTGTGGGAAATATACAAGCTCTTGTGTTCCTTGTTCTCATGTGAATGAACTTGTTCAACCCAAGTGCATGTTGAGGTAGGAATTAATATTGAAATTTTCTCTAATATACATAAGATATCCTCCTCTTCTAGCTGGTTTAACTCTTAAAATTTAGGTAATTATTTCACAATCAACACATTGATGGATAATCTACAATAAGCTGATTCTTCCTTCTAAAGGGCATAGACTCCTAATTAAAATTCCCCACATAGGATTTAAATGGTATTATTATATTTTTTAATCATATGAGCCATATTTGGCTCCCTTTCAATTCTAATTTGATTAACCATACCTCACCATGGAAACCACATGTGGGATATATTGATGGCCATATATTCATTGAGTGTATGCGACCAATCTCAATTAAGAAGTATCCTATATTCCTCTGGTATATCCACCACTTGGATTTCTATGAATTACTACACTCTAGGATCAAAGGCTAACTCCATGTGGATGTTATTCAACTTACCAACAACTTTAACTTCTAATTTATCCAATTGAATAACATTTATAGTAGATTTGGTAGGGTTCAGTCTTAGATGTTGGTAAATGGCATAAGGCGTCATATTTCTTGAATCACCTAAATCCACCAGACAATTATGTAATTTTTTCCAAAAAAATCAAATTATTAGAAAAAAAATGGGGAGTATCTAATTTTTTATGATAAACAATAATGTGAGAATTAGTAGAGTTACTAGTTTCATTCTCCTAGGGGTAGATAATTATCTTAAAAATAATTCTTTTTTGGTTAGACATCTAAAGTAGTTCAAAAATTGTTACATTTGCCTTGGTTTTCTTCAGGTATTATATATATATATATATATATATATATATATATGTGTGTGTGTGTGTGTGTGTGTATATATATATATATATGTATGTATATATGTATATATATATACATATATATATACATATATATATATATACATACATATATATACATATATGTATGTATATATATATACATATACATATATATATATATATATATATATATATATATATATACATATATATATATATATATATATACATATATATATATACACATATATACATACATATATATATATATACACATATATATATGTATATATGTATATTTGTGTATATATATATATATATATATATATATATGTATATATGTGTGTGTGTGTATATATATATATATATATATATGTTTACTTTTTTCTAATTGTTTATCATCTTAGTAAGGTGCATAAATGTTTCTAGGATGATATGAGGTAGTAGGTCCCTTAGGGTGAGGAGGTTTTTTGGACCAAATTTTGACCCCAAGTCAAAATTTATCACCCCCTCCAAGTTGAAACTCCATAGGGTTGTAAAATTACTTTTCATGGTATTGTCATGGTTTAATTTATCTTATATAACTCCATATGGTCATACTTGTCCTTATATATAATTTTCCAAGGTTTGGTCTCATGTTCACTTGTCTAGTCCTATAAGTCAATTGAAATGTCTTAAAATGGTCACACATAGTCAAAGGTTTAATATGGTTTTGTTTTATTATCTTTTAGAATAATGGAGTTTTATTCTCAATTGATAAATAGGTCTAGATTAAAGTAAATCAATAAATAATGTGCAATAATTAAGCCACTAATTTATGTAAACATATTGTATTTTTGAATTCTCTAAAAGTAGTAATAAATAAGAGAAAATATGACTTAGTTTGTTCTGAGCTATCTAGTCTAAGAATTCATATACAATATTGGGACATTGTCAAAAACAAGTTCTTGAATTTCATTTTTTGATTGGATAGGAGCATAAAAATTGGGACACCCTTTTCTTCAATATTTTAGTCCTTTTTTAGCATTATTATCAAGGTGATCTAAGTTTTGTAGGTTCTACTCGATAGGTCTGTGTTACCCTGTTAGTGAAATATTAAAGCTCAGAAGTCTATAGAGCTCATTATGCATTTGTTTTAATCTTTAAAAGCCCTAAGAGCTCTTTGTGCTTGAACTTGAATGGAAATTTTGGAAAGAGAGAGAGAAGGGGTTAGTGTGTAAAAGATATGATGGATGCACTTCACACCCCATGTGTGGGTACATTGCCTACATACCAATACTCTGAGGAGGGATCAAGTTAATGTAGTTCTCCCATTAAAGTGCTTGGTGTAATTATGTATGAAAATGTAACTAGATGTGAAATTGGGTGTATTTTAGATGGCTAGGGGTTGGTTTAAAGGTTTAAATAATCTTAAAATACTGTTAGATAGCTACATGTAAAGAATAAGGAAGAGTTCTTGAGTAGTCTTGCTTCTATCTTGTAAATGAGTGCCAACCCTTCTAAATGGACTTTGAGTTTAATTTTATAGGGAACCTAATGATCATGGGTTAAATGAATTCATGTTAGGCTGACATGAATTAAGATAAGTATTCAGGAAACTATGTCCATTAAAACCTATTTTGCACTTGGACAATATCACTAGAAATAAGACACCCTAGGTTTTAGTGTTCCTATCCACGTTAAGCACTATTATTTAGAGGGAATGAGACTTAGGGGGATGGATCTGTGCCTAAAATATATACATAGGTATGTAATGGTTAAGTATGGAAGGTTGTGGATGACTAGGAATTAGTGAAAGAAAAACCTATGAGGGTTGTACAAGCAAGTAGGAGGACCTATGGATTGGGTGTCATTAGCCACACTAAAGTAACCAAATTTTTATTTTCACATGACTAAATTACACCCCCCCATTTATTATATTAATGTATCATAGTGAAATAATAGGATAAAGTAAAATAGATATCATACCTAAACTTACCTATAAGGGAGAAGCTCATAAAGCTATGTGGTGTTGGATGTGCATAAAGAGAGCATGTTGTACAAGTGTGAATCTATAAAATAAAATAAAAAGTAGATCATTTCTTATTATATGTGATATAAAAAAGATCATACAAAATCAAAGTAAAATAAAAAGGAAGAGAAAGGAATGTATACACCTCACTGGGTACACAAACTAATATAAAACTTGTTGTGATCCTAAGTAATGTTGAGTGATGCTGGATTGTGTTGGATGATGTTGTATGAAAATTTATATCATGAATGGAGATAAATTCTCAATTCCATATAAAGTGGCTCAAGAATATAAAGGATTAACCTTTGGTGCCATTGTCACCTACTGAGTGAAGCTATATTATTATGCATGTAATAATCAATGTATGGACTACGTGTCCAATCCCTCTAAATAGGTGGATCAAGAATACAAGGGCTGGCCCTTTACCTCCATCATTTCCCTATCAAGTAAAGCTATGAAGTGATACCTTTATAGAATATATGTCATATGAGATGGCTCATTGATCCCATGGATATTCTAAAAATTTGACAATGTGGTATGGATAGTTGAATGAATGCTAAAAACTAGGCCACTCTTGGCCATTTCAAAAGATGGAGATTAGGCCAATATGAAATCCACTCAAAAATTGATGAAATAAGCTTATTTAAAATCCAAATCGAGAACTCAAGTACTTAGGAAGTTAAACTTGTATGAAATTTCAACTTGAGAATGATGCCAACCACTTGTAAATGGAGTAAGACATGTAACTATTGAGAATGCCTAGGTAATAAACTAAACTCAAAAACAAAAGAAGACCAATGTGCCATGCACATTTTCCCCAATCACTGGTTCTTAGAACATGGATTCTAATCTAGATGTTATGTCAACTACCTAATCTAAAACTAGAAGTGAGATCTATCATACCACTCATGATATCCCCTATATCTAGATTCTTTAAGAAAACTATACTAAAATTACTGATTTTAACTTATTTATGTATAAAAACTATAACTGAGCTAAATTTTTTTCCTATTACTATAAAATCTAGGTGTTTTTTTGCCTAGACAAGAGTGCCAAAATGATGACACCCTTGTGTTTTGTTCTACTATCCATTTCTAGCATTGTTGTCTTATATTGAAACTAGTTGTTGATATGAGTTTATCACTATTTTTCTATTTTGTTTTGACTGGTTTGACCTTTGGATTCTAAACTGGGTGATCTAAATAGTTTTTTTGACTACTAGAGCTTTGATATCTATGACAAAACCCTTATTTGTTACCCCCTCTTCTGAGGGTAGGAATTATTAAACCTATAATGATTGCCCTCAGAAGAAAAGAGTCCTATAAGTGTGTTATGCTACATAGATACATGATATAGCAATGATTTTTGTCAAGATATCTCTAGATATATCAATGTTTGTATTGAGAGATTTTTAGATCAATAGGGGTATGCCTAGATAGATATACTAATGTAAAATCATGTGCAATGTACTGAACTAGAACTATAAATGTTATATGTCAGTTGTTAGTTAGAGGGATGGAGTATGATGTCCATCATGGCATCCAAGAAAATAGGAAAAAAATGCATGATATGGATCATGGTATTACAACTAAGGACAAGCAATCAAGTAACAAGCATACAAAGCAAGAAACAAGAAGAAATAAGCATACAAGGTTGGAAAAGGGGCTATGTAAATAAGGGACATGGGAATATGTCACTCAAAATAGAAAGCAAACGTACAAGGCATGTTCAAATGCTACATACACATACAATTTTAAATAATAAAATATTGACATGAGGGCCATAGGCACATAGAAGAGTAAAATCAAGTGACATTGGAAAATTTCAAAGGTACACACCATGAATAGAAGAAAAGGACATTGGAAAATGTCCTAAGGCACACATAAGAAACAAAACTAGAATTGGAAATGCAATCACATCTAGCTATGTAAACCAAGAAAGGAAAGCATGTAAAAATTGTAAAGGTATAATAACATCTAACTAATTTAATCAAGAGTGAAAGTGTGAAAGACATGTTTAGTACAATACTAGGTATATGCTAGTTAATACACAAGTGTAAGATAGTAATGAGTGTCAATGTGGTAATCTATGTAATCTAATAAGTAATGTATGTCAACATGATAACTAGAGTGTGTGGTGTAAAAATGACATAACATGGATGGTGTAGTCATGTAGAAGATGCCCCTAATAGGAAGATGTATCAATGTGTATTTTTAATGTGAAAGTAGGATGCCCCCTCAATGTTTAGAATGAAGCAATTAAGGAACTAGAACTCACTACACGCACTCAAAGAAGATCAAGTGAAGCATGGTAATGTGGATAATTGATAAACAATAGCATATAATAGCAAATGTAAGTCTAATATAGTAGTGTAAATGTAAAACATGGATGATGCATACAATATAAATGTTTTTGGTGTTTTTGAATTATTTGAATGTTTTTATATTTTAAAGTTTTTTATTATTTTTGTATTTTTATATAAGCTATGTACAATCAAGAAAAAGAGATTATGTGCAAGTAGGCTAGGAAGAGATGATACTAACCGATGAGTCTTATGGGAGATTCCCTATCATGTTGTCTTGTATCAAGAAGAAGGATCATGCATGATCATGAAACATGATGGAAATGTTGAGACTATGGCTCTAAAAGTTGTAAATGTTGTAAATGTTTTGAAATATCTAAAGTGGAAACCAATTTTGAGGTCCCTATATATCTCTGATAATTAGATGCAACTGTAAGGCTCTTAGGGACCCATCTAGAAGTAGGAGAAGCTCTTTGAACATGTGTTCAATGTGTAGATGCATGAGATCTCAATGCTACTATTCTAGGTGAGAACACTATAGCTAGATACTATCTAGAATCCTAAAGTTATGGAGGTGTATGAACTCTCTATGTTAGTGATGAAGGTATTGAATATGGTTGAATCTATATTTGAGGAAGAACTGTAATAGGTGGAGGAGATAAAAATATATTGGAAGGGGTGATAACCTAACTGATACCATAAGTGTAATCAACCTACCTATCTTTGTAAACTTGGGTGAAAACATGTAACACATAGTCTATTATAGGCATAGAGCTAGTAGTATGTGTGGGATAAAATCTAGATGAACCAAGTTTGAAGAGAGGAGGGATAGATATAACCATTAGTTTTTGTTTATGTCTAGTAGTGATAGGGAGATACTTAAAAGTAGCCAAAGATTTATCTGCATGTTAGGAAAAAGAATGAATATGAAGTGAAATTCATAAATATTGAGTTGTGATTTGTGCAATGATATTCTTATAAAGAACATTCCTTAGTGAGAAAGGGATAGAGAGTATGAATTTTTTCATAAAGGCATATGAACTTTTGATATGTAACATGACATTTTGAATGCATTTGGAAAGATAAATATGAATAATTTTCCATATGAGGAATATAGAGTAAAGGATAGAGAACACGAATTTTTGTATAAAGGAAAATAAACCTTTGATATGCAACATGATATTTTTAATAAATTTATCAAGATAAATTTGAATAATTTTACATATGAGGAATAGAGAACAAAGGATAGAGAACAAGAATTTTTGCATAAAGGCATATAAAGTTTTGATATGAAACATGACATTTTGAATGCATTTAGTAAGAAAAAATTGAAGAATTATCCATATGAGTCAAAGACAATATGCAAAAAGAATTTTAGAATCTTGTGCATGTTTGGTAATGAATTTTGTAATATCATCCCATTTAATGAAACATAAACATGAAATGCAAAGGATGAAATTTTGTACTAACATATGATAGACTTCATCATTCATGTATATGATAGGGCTTATTATGGTTTTCTTATTATTTTTAATAAATGTAAGAAAAGTTTGTAAATAAATGAGCATCATTTTTGTAATCTAGCTATGGAAGTAAGGTGATACCCCAAGAAGCAAAGTAGGAGCTAGTATATGCAACTAGGGATTTTGAATGATATTTTGTTAAAATTAGTATGATAAATTTTGTAAAATTTGATATTAATTTATAGAAAATTTGTATAACTTTAATTGAAAAATTTGGGAAAAACCAGAAAATATTTCTAAAATTAGCAATATATTTTTCCTAGTATTTGGAATGTTTTTGTATGCAAAAAGGACCTAGTATATGCAAACTAGGGTTTTTAAAAAAATATATTAAGAAATTTGTAATTAATTTGTAGATTTATAATTTTTAAATATATTAAAAATAAATAAATTATGGAAAAAAATTATAAATAATTTACCTTGGGATTTTTAGGGTTTTTATGCAAAATTCAAAGTAAGTCGGGTTCACCAAATGTTTTATTATTTTTTAGAATAATGGAGTTTTATTCCTAATTAATAAATAGGTCTAGAGTAAAGTAAATCAGTAAATAATGTGAAATAAGTAAGCCACTAATTTATGTAAATAGATTATATTTTTTCCTTTTCTAAAAATTGTAATAAGAGAAAATATGACTTAGCTTATTCTAAGTTATCCAGTCTGAGACAAGGTCTAAGAATTCAGGTATAGGACTGGGATAATTTCAAAAATAGGTTCATGAACTTCATTTTTTTATTGGATAAGAGCACTAAAAGTGGGACACCCTATTGTTTGATGATGTAGTCCTTTTTTAGTGCTATTGTCCATATGATCTAAGTTTTTTAGGTTCTACTCGATAGGTTTATATTATCCTGTCAGTGAAATATTGAAGCCCAAAAGTCTGTGGAGCTCATTATGCCTCTATTTTAATCTTCAAAATAATTAGGATATATTTATGCTTAAACTTGAATGGAAACTTTGAAATGAGAGAGAGAAGGGGTTTATGTGTAAAGGATACATTGGACATACTTCACATACCGTGTGTGGGCATGTTGCCTACATACCAATACTCTAAGGAGGGATCAAGCTAATGATGTTCTTCCATTGAAGTGCTTGGTGAAATTGTGTATGAAAATGAAAATAGATGAAAAATTGGGTGTATTTCAAATGGATAGGGGCTGGTTTAAAGGTTTGAATAAGCTTGAAATACTATTGGATTGTTGTATGCAGAGAATAGGGAAAAGTGTTTGAGTAGTCTTGCTTGTATTATTGTGTCTCTCTTGTAAGTGAGTGTCAATCCTTCTAAATATATTTTGAAAGTCATTTTAAATGGAACATGATGATCATGGGTTAAATTAATTAATGTTGGGATAACATGAATTAAGATAAGGATTTTATAAAATATGACCATTAGAACCTATTTTGCACTTGGACAACATAACTAGAAATAAGACACCTTAGATATTAATGATCCTATCCAACTTGGAAATTATTGTTTAGAGGAAATGAGACCTATGGGGATGGATCTTATCCTAAAATATTTTCTTGGATCTATAAGGCTTAAGTCTAAAATGCTATGGATGACTGGGAATCTGTGAAAGAAAAGCCTATGAGGGTAATGTAAGCAAGTAGGAGGACCTATATATTTGGTGTCATTAGCCACACTAAAGTAACTAAATTTTGAATTTTACATAATTAAAATTTCAATGATATTATAAAGGGTTATTTTTATGCTATTAAATTTATATTATTCTATACTAACCTTTTATTTGAATCTCATATGCAAAAATCATATTTTGGCCACCTTTTAGCCCATTTAGAAGAGTTAGACATACCATTCAAAGAATAAAACATTTAAAAAGGATTCCTAACATCCATAGTGTCTAAAATGGGTCAGATAATGTTTAAGGATAGTCATATTCTGGTAGCATCTACATTTCAATGCCTAAACTTGGTAAAAGGACCCTTTAAAAGCACTTGTATACCCTTGAAAGATCAATTTTTAGTTAGAAACAATTTTTAAGTGTCCTTTGGTCTCCTTGAGATAATTTTATATATTTTTAATTAGTTTAACGTTGAAATAACACTCTAGAAACCTTTTTTCCTCCATCACTACCTTCACAAGCTCAAGAAGTCAAATTTGAATTGAATGGTACAACCAAGAAAGAGAGAGATTTAAGAAATAAAAATTTGTCCATTGTTAGAGGTACTATTAATATTTAAATAATTGGAATTTATTTTCATATTATTGGGCTATTATTATGAATAATCGTTAAGAGTGATAGAAATTCACTATGGCATATCCATTTGAGAGGGGTCTATTCTTTCACCTATTTTTCCACTTCAAAAATAGAAGGACAAAAATGGTTTATAGGGTGGTTTTTAGAGGTCATAAATATCCATTTCATGATGGTTTAATTAGATAACTAATTTATATGAATTGAATTCTCTTAGAATAAAAGTGTCTTGATGAACAAACTATTTTAGTGGATCCTTCTACAATTTTCTATTTTGCATTCATGGTGGTCACTGTCAGATGTTTATAATGCTTCATAACTCATTCTCAAATTATGTATTTTATATTATTTTGTATAATATGTGTCTTTTGTCCATATTATTCAAGTGTGATTGCTCTTGGGAGACATAGTTTGTGTATGAACAATCTAATGCATGTTTGACTATTAATTTGGCTTATTTACCACTAATCCATCATGATATAAGATTATAAAATAACATTGCACTACTAAAATCATGATAAAATCAATACAGTAGTCCAATACAGCCCCAATGATAGTCATATGTGTTTCCTTCATATGCACCTATATAGACTATGGGAGTAGTTTGAATATGCTCATTACTCATGGAAGGATCTAACACATCTCTTTATACACTCATGTGGTCTTAATTTATTCATTTCCATCATCAATTTTAATGAGCCCAATAGATGTTATAAAATAACACACAAAACATAGACATGTGTTGCATGTATGTAGTCTATACAAGACCAGTCAAGAGAGTTGAAAAGTGACATAATGTTTATCATATGCTCTTTAAGCTCTAGAAGGAGTAATAAGGAGGTATGTAGTGAGTTGATAGTGTTGAGGAGTTAAAAAACTCATGAATGTCTCTTTATGTATCCCTAAATAGTCTAATAGTGACTTATATTCCCTAATCTTATAGTGTTGATAAGTGTTGTCATTAATGTCAAAATCAAGGTTCATGTCAAGGTGCATTTGGTAAAGATTCATTGTGAAGTGGTATGTGACAAGGAATCCATGTGACGAGATAATTTGAAATAAACATATTGTCTCTCTATTAATAGATAATTTGAAGGAAACCTAATGATTATTATAAGGTTGATGTCAAGGTTTAGTACAAGGTAAGTATGTTTGAGTACCAATCCTTGACTACAAGGTTATTGAGAAGCCTAGTCATAACAAGCATAGTCATATCATGAGAATATGCATGATGAGCATGGAGAGGCATGTAAAAATGTATGATATTATCTAAGGAGCATGAAATTAATATAATCAAGGTGTAGAATCATCAAAGAGTGTTTTAAGGTTAGTTGTTAAGCTTCAAGTACTTGAGAAGCCTAATCATGATGTTAGTCATAACATGAAGAGATCCTGTGAGAATGTATAAGCTTATTGGCCTATGATATGAATGTAAAAAGTGATGATAGGATATATTAGGTTGTTTGAGTATTTTTATGAGTCTTTTGAGCACTTAGGTGAGTCTTAGGATAAGCCTATGGGGGTAATACCTATAAACCTAGTCTGCAACTAGACCATCTCTAAACCTTGCTTGAACTAATGAGGTAACATGACCTATTGACAAGACATATGAATATTGTTTGACATTATTTTAGTATTTGAGATGTTGTATGAGAATGTATATAAGGTTAAGAGCACATGGAAAGAGATTTGAAGGTTAGTTTCAAGGCCTAATGTGACTTACATGTCAAAACCTAGAGAGCAAAGAGAGAAAGCATGGCCTAACAAGGTATGAGGTTTTATTTTCAAGAAAATTATGGATAAGTGAGTATTTTTAAAGTTTTTCCAAGTATGTTGACCAAATTTTAGGTCAAAATTTGAAGGTTAAGGCAATACAAAGTTCTTTAATGTCTCTCAAGTGCACATAATGGAGGGTTCTCAAACTGAGAAGGAATTTTAAGTGTTCATTGGTGCATGTAACCTCTAAATTGGAACCTAAAATATTATTGGTAGATTGGGAAGTGTCATATCTCAAATCTCCAAGAATTGGTTTTAAAATAATGGGATAAGCTTTATGAATGATCATTAAAACTAGAAAATGGTTTATACCCTTAAAAAACCCTAATAGTGACTTGAGAAAATATTGCTATAAAATTATTAGAATGGTTTGGTGTGAATATTTAAGTGATTTTAGGTTGTATTAAACTCCCCCAGGCACCTATAAGTGTGATCAATTTGTCAAGTGAGTAAGTGGACCCTATAGGAAAGGCCTTATTTCTTGAAGATTTATTATAACAGTCAGAGTTGACTAAGTCAAAATTGATATATTGATGAAGGTTTAATTTTGAGACTTATATAATATGTACATGGTGGTTTATAAGTAGGTTCTACCCCTCATATATGTTAAACTGATCATACAAATTGACCTATCACTAAAGGCCTAATGATGCAAGTAATGAGAAAACCAAGCAGAAGTGAGAAGGTAATTAGGGATGTGTTATCATGGACTAGGGATGAATCCAAGTATATGGATATAATTTTTATATATCATTTTATAATATGAAAATGTTACTCATATGTTGACCTGTCTAGTTCAAATGAGATAGTGAGGTAAAAAACTATGAGATTAGTTTGCAAGACCAATATTTAATTTTAATATGATATATTTATATATAATATTTTTTATAATTATATATTAATATCATCCAAATTAATTTAAAGTCTCTAAAAGTGTCTACATGAGTGTGAAAGGTCAAAATCACCATGACTAGTCTTCAAGGTAAACTGGTAATTCTGGGTAAGCAAGTTATAATGATGAGTTTGAGGATCTATGACCTAATATAAAGTATTAAATGTATATTATTTTTTTTGGGACATTTATTTAATATCCATTTTTTTATAATATTTTATATTTAGTGAAAGTAATTGAAATGTTGAAGATAAAATGGGTTGACTGGTTCAGGTTTGACTATGTACTGAAGACAAAAGATTGGTATGCAAGACCAATATTTGACATTATACTTTATTATACTTATAGTTTAGAGTGATATAAATATTTAAAATAATATATTTAATTTTTAATATGTCATAATAAGTTTTATTTCATGTGTTTAAGATCATGTTTCCATGACTATGTTTTGAGGCTAGTTGGTAGTTTCAAGTGGGCTACTTGAAGAGAAGGTTTTGAGTACTTTTTCCCTGAGTTGTGAAGTATAAATAATATGGTGATGAACATAAGGTCATTAATATTTTATATGTATTATTTATTTCCAATTTTTTTTTTAAAGTTTTGTTTATTATTTAGTTGTTCAAGATAAACTTTTTGAGTATGTACAGGCATAATATGAACAATACTAATGGTGTGATCCAAGTAGTGGTTTGAGATAAAAAGTGTTATGAAGAATATATGATGTTATTAGGGGTATATATTATTTGAATATTATTTTTACCTAATGTATAATGTGTTTTAATGTGTATAAAGGAAGGCAAAGTGTAACATGTCTTGAACAGACCTAATGGGATTAGGTCTCCATGAGACCTAAAGATGAGTTAAGACCTAATTAAGATAGGTCAGACCTAAATGAATTTAGATAAAATTTAATCCATGTATATGATATGTCCTAAGATCTATTTCATGTCTGAAATAATAAGGTAAGGGTGTTTTTTTGATTAAGATGGATATGAGCAAGAGATTTGTATAAATACTAGACAATTTTAGTCTTATTGAAGAGTGAAGAAAGGAAGTGAATAAGATAACACAATTTTGAGCATGATAAGGTCTTATAAACCAACATATGAGTGTATAGGATCAGTGATGAGGTTATGAAATAGGTTATACATATTATTATCAAGGTCATATGACCTAATCAAGTCAAGAAGAGGGATAGTTGAGCGAAAAAGGTTAGAGGCTAGTTTGAGAGGGATAAAAGGGTGTGAAGATCTAAGGAAGGAGATCATAATATATTGTATGAGAAACAAGGTATACTGAAGGTAATAAAGTTTTTTATGTGGATGATTTATCATTGAATAATCTATGGGGTTGGTTCCTCCTTGCAATTTGGTGCTTGCTAAAGCTTAGCTGAGTTGGTGCTTAGTTAGTTGGAGTTGGTGTTCCATGTGAATTGGGTACTTCACTAAAATTGGTGTTTTTTTTATAATACTATAGTCCATTTGAATATATAATTTGGTTTTCATCCCATTAAGGGTTTCCCACATATAATTTGTGTTATCTTGTGCTCTTATGTTTCATATATATGTAAATGGTTACTTATTCATTATTTGATCTACATAATTGAATGATTTTTCATGAATGATTAAGTGGAATTGAAGTAAAGGTTTTAAATAAAAATTCATGCCCCCTCTCAATCATATTTATTCCAACATGTAGGTCTTAATTTTGGACTAATTTAAACCTTAGAATAATATAAGGGAGTCTCAGACATGAAGACATAACTCTATTATAGATGTAGAAAGATTACCGACCATAAAAAAGCTATGTCATTTTCAAGTCAAGGATAAAAATGAGACTGAGTTGACAGTCTAATAGTCACCTATAGTTAAGTGGACCAATAAGATAAAGACAATGAGGTTTAAAGTGTTATGAGATATAAAATAGACCATATATATAGTGGAATGATTTCCATTTAGTTTATACATCTTCAAAAATCAATGAAAAGTGAAGAAACTAAGTTCAAGACTATATGTTCAAATCTAGCCCTAATAATCACCTATAGCCATGCCTTGTAAGGTGTGAACATAAATGAATATTTGGAGAGGAGGAAGAGTGAAATAAAGAGATGATATAAGCCTAAATTGGAATTTACAATAATTTTATGTTTCCAAAGTAAGGTTATTAATGTGAGGGTAAGGTCTAAACGCCTAATACATTTAAGTATCCTAATAGCCACCTAAAGGCCTACTTGGAGAAACAATCCATTTTAAAGTTGATGAGGGTGATAGAGGTGTTGAGAGGTGATTGAAACCAATTGGAACTTAAACCAAGTTTTATTCCATTAAATAATATTAGATATGTAATTATGAGGTCTTAAAACCCAAATTTTATTGTCAAGATACCCTATACATAGTCAAGAATGCACCTATAGGCTAAAAAGATTAGATTGGTATTAAACTTGAAGAAAGGAGCCAAAAATGATATAAAAGGATTTGAGTCCTATTATAATATTGATAATAGGACATAATATGTGTTGATACAAAAGGAAACAAAATGAATATTAAGAAAAATGAGTTCTAATTCCATATATAGCTAATCAACACACACAATTAGAGCCTACAGTCCAATCATGAGAGATTTTGGTGTTTTGAGCGTTCCATAGGCATAGTAAAAAATATTAAATTGGTACAAGGGATAGTCATGCTGTAAAAATACATTAATTGTCACATAATATCCATACAAGTAGTGGAGGTACTCATTATTTTATCTCAGACCTTGCCCACTTCATTAGCAAGGGGTAGTCCTGAGACTAAGGGGTTTACTTGGACTCAAAATAATGAGAAACCCCATGGGGGGACATTTTGAAAATTGATAGTCATGTCAAATGTTTTAATACACTTTAATGCTGCACATAAAATCAATTTTTAATCCAAATGTCCTTGAGGGTTAGCAAGGAGGTAACAAACTTTAAACCCTAAGTCCTTTGACTAGTATACCAAATAAATATAGAGGAGTGGTAATCACTAAAAAATAATTTATAACCATGGGTAATTTTTTTTATGTTTATGAACCTCTCCCATTAATGATATGTAGTTTGGAGGACTAAAACTCAAATTTGACCTCTCTCAAGCTTAAGAAACACTAGGACTGCTACCTAAGGAACAACTTTAGACACTCACACCATCTCTCACACTTTTCATGGGATGATAAACCATTTGGGATAATTTATTATGTCAATAAATAAGTTTTTCCAAGATAAAGGAGGTTAATTAGTGATATTTTAGTTATGAACAATCATTAAGACCCCAAACAAGTCTTAAACCCTCCTAAAACCTTGATAGTGACTAGTTAAGGGGGGAAATACCTATAATGCACATATAATGCCATATTTTGATTATAAAACCTCTATAATGTTGTTTATGACTTTAATTAGGTTATAAACATGAAATTTTATGTTGATGTCACCTGTAGAGACTACCACAAGTGCCCTATGTTTTCATGTTTTAGGTATTTTGTAAGTGTTCTAAGAATGAGAGGACTTCCAAAAAATTGTATGAGGTAATTTAGGATATTTCATAACTATTAAATCCAAAAACACTAAATAAGATATTTTGGAGGTGGTCAAAAAAGGCCCAAGGCAGTCTCAAATAGGCTCAAAATGAGACTGAGTGATAAGGTGATTTCATGGTTTTCATACTTCCACACAATATCAAGACCCAAAAAATTACATGGATATTTTTAATATCCTATGGAAAGTTAATAAAATTATTTTGGGTTATTTCACACATGTGTCAGAAGTCTAGAGAAATAAAATAGGATTCTAGACAAGGAGGCCTAATTCAAGAGAGAAAAAGGTAGAAAAGATGGACTTCCACTCAGAGTCAGGATATGAAATTTGACATGGATATGTAGGTACATAATTGATACTATAATATACCACTAATTTTTCATTATCATCCATAAATATTCATATACAAGGAGTTTTATAGGTTTTTAGGGTTATAAGATAAATAGGCCTAGTGAGGGCTTAATGAGTAAAATGAGTTCTTGGGAGTTGTTACAAGAACCAAAATGGTTTTTTTATGACTAATAACATATTTTAATACCATTCATGGAGATATTATGAATTTAATAATACTAACTTGAGTTTTAGGCCACTTGGACTAAGCTAGGTGTGGGAAATGAAGAGTCTCAAGACACCTATGTACGTGAATGATGAAATGTAAAAGCAAAGGAGTTTATTAAGGATTAAAATATGTCTAATTATTTTTAATATATCTTTTAATATATATTAATTAATTATTTAAAATTACATTTGCCACTCTTTTCATGCAAAGAAGGGTAGTTTTCAAGAAGCTAGTCAATGTATCAAGCCAATTTATAAGCCCTACTAT